>CASGGR010000012.1:0-46666 GCA_949318235.1 Ecdyonurus torrentis | reverse complement strand
TATATATTGTTGTTTGTGTGTGTGTATGACATTCTATATAATTTATATCGTCAAATTACTATATAACAACAAAATGTTCATTCCATTGCTCGCCCGTACAGCTGCATGGCTCAGAAAATTTATTGTTATTACACACCATATCTTAATTAATAAATTAACTTTAAATTTATTCATTTTTAAATTGGAAATATAAAATAATAAAATATAAATATTGAATTAAAAAAAAATCTAATTTTTATGAGGCTCAAGATGTGAAATCAAAATTAAATTAATTATAATTGCAGCTCAAGTTCTCCATTCCTTTTAACTTCATTAGTTTTTATCCGTGTGTTCAATTAATTATTGATTAACCATAATATTTATAAAATGAAAATTCGAAATGATCCATGAAGAATACACAGACGAAATATGGAACATTCTCAGCAATCAAAACTTTTTATTTTCTCTTTCCATTTATAAAAATATCCCACTTCCAACGTCTGTATACTGTAAATTATAAAAAGCGTATATATATTATAACAAAAAAAAAGAAAAAAAAAAGCTACTTATCGTCATTTCATTAAAATAATAATAAAAATTTAGTACATAATTTGTTGAACAATCATATCAAACTCTTAAACTGAAATTAGGAATCATATTTAAATTTGTAAACAAATTTAAAGTTGTCTTCTCTATATATATAATGAGATTGATTTAATTAAAGTAATGATGTTTATCTTTCATATTAAGAAAGGAGAGAAAGAAAAAGAAATTCTTCTTTTCCTTATTCTTCTTCCATTTTGTTTGAAAAGAGAAACAAACGAAAGAAAAAGAAAAACTTGTGAAGAGAGAGGGGAATTACTAAAAACTTGTATCTCGTTCACTCGACTGTCTTTTGTTCTGAGCGCTTGCGTCGGACTCTCTTGCTTGCGTGCTTTTGCTGTGCTGCAGAGAGCCAATAAGCGACTCTCGCCTTTTACCCATCACTAAAACAAACAAACCAAAGTATACTTTTTTATTGCCTTTGCCCTATCTGATATAATACTTGTAATTCGTTTCCTGTAGTAAATATATCATTCACGTAAATTCAGACTAAATTGACTTTAAAAAAAAAAAAAAATCTATTTGTCATGTAAAAAATGAAAAGAAAAAAAAAAGGCTACTCTGATTTATATTATTAAATATCAATGATTTTTATTTGTCCATTTTTATATAGTCTATTAAATGCATATATTAATGACCTTTTCTTCATCACTTTTTTTTAATGTGACTTTTTCTCGCTTTTTACTTATTGTATAGGGTGTATGCAGATGACGTCATATTTATTGCGCTTGGAGGCCATACTGGAGTAGTGACTAACATTGCTCAGCATAGGACAAACTTCATTTAAGCCAAGTTTCTTTGGAAAATCGGTTACTTTTTTGTTAATGTTATTTTTCTTATACACTTGAGATACTAATTCAACATGCATCAATGCTCTCAAAAATATTGCATAGTGGTTTTAAACTGGCAAAATGACTT
This sequence comes from Ecdyonurus torrentis, assembly GCA_949318235.1. Classification (NCBI taxonomy): domain Eukaryota; kingdom Metazoa; phylum Arthropoda; class Insecta; order Ephemeroptera; family Heptageniidae; genus Ecdyonurus; species Ecdyonurus torrentis. Next base: position 45,166 of record CASGGR010000012.1, on the reverse strand, counting down.
ATTTTCCTATGCCACCCATGTTATTGAGTTATCCAACATGGCGTCGACTTTAACATGAATGCATAGACCCTATATCATCGTAAAATCTTCATTTATAAAAGTATTGCAATTTTAAAATTATGAATCTCCAATTGGAATTTCAATAATTATTTTAATAGGGAATCTAGAGTGTGGTTAAGAACGAGAGTGAGGGAGAGAGAGAGATTAAAATTTATATTTGTTCGATATAGCAACATCAGGACAAGTCCACGCGTCCAGTATACACAGACGTTCAATAACTCAGACTTCACAAGCAAAATTGCCATTTAATTGAAAATTGATCTATTAAGTTAAAGAGTTTTCATATCATCATTTAGTGTATATCTTCTCCTCAACAATTGACATGCGTTCAATTAAAAAAATAAATAAAATGAAATGTTAAATTTTATAATGTATGTTCTGTATACAGTGTATTTTATTATAATATTATGCCATTTAAAGAGAACGAGGAAGTGGGATGAACATCTAAAATTCCCGCATTAAAACTCCAGGATTACTTACGTATTAATTTGAAATTTAAAAAGCTGCTATGTGATATCAAGAATCGAGCATGTTGTTTATAACGTTGATTACTGTATTATATAATGTTTGATTTTTTAATGTATAAAATTTAGATAAACATCAATTTTTTATAAATATAACACACATCAGGCTTGTGATGTAATTGATTATGATTCATGACGTCACGATCACATCACGGGCACGTGTTGAAGCACGAGAATAAGAAGAAGAAGAAGTCACGGCGAGTGAGCGAGTAAGCAAGCGAGCTGTATTGTTATGCAAATATAAGTGTATCATGATCTGGCTATACAGGCGAGCACTCACATCTGCGGTGGTCAATATTTTAATTACATCACTTCCGTCTCTCAGCCAGCTGCTCTCCTCGCTGGACCTCACTGTGGTGACCATCAGGCGGTGACTTTGGTGCATGCCATGAGATAAAGGTCACAACTTTAGAGTGAGGTCTTATCATCAGCATCAACATGATAACAATTTAGAACTCAGTTTTATAAATATTTTTATTTATTTTTTAAATAATAATTTTTGGTTTTATACATTGACGTTTTGATACTCACAAGGAAGAGAGAGAGAGAGAGAGAGAGAGAGAGAGAGAGAGAGAGAGAGAGAGAGAGAGAGAGAGAGAAGACGACGACGACGAAGTGAAATAAAGTATATTATACTTTCAAATTAATAAGCTATAAGCTGCCGAAATTAAAGTATTGTAAAAATCAATTTTCCTTTCCCAACTTTATACAAAAATTTCTCTATATAACATTTAAATCACGCATAAAATTATGCAATAAAAACATCAGTTTTTCCAATATCCATTAATTAAAATTGATAACAAACATAAGATAAATAATATAACTCGCAATAATAATAATATATGCTGACACTGGAAATACAAGTGTTGTTTATAATTATAAATTATTTTAATGTATGAAACGTTTGTATAAATAAAATTATAATGATTATATATCAATGCAATAAAATATAACTTTGTTTCTGATAATAAATTTAGTAAAATTACCGTATGTACATTTTGTTAATAAAATTACTCTCGAGTAATTAGTTTATACTGGTAATATGCTTTATTATATTATATAAAACAAAATATATATAATAATTTCAATATTGTAAACAACAAATTTATTATATAAATATATTTGTCATTATTTACTGTAAAATTCATAATACATAAATTATTAATAATAGTTTGACATGTATATTACATATATTCAAATGTTAATACTTGATATATACTGTATAATTTAATAACCCTTATATAATATACATGTATAATGAATTTTATATATAATTTATATAAAAAGCATAGGATTTTATGCTGTATTAGAGGCAAACCACACAATTTAAAAAAAAAAAAAACACATTCACCCACTCTTTTTTTTTTTTCATCCCCCTGTACTTTACAATCTGTGTTTTTCATCCCCTCTTGTTATAAACGTGGGGGTGGGGGGTTGCAATAGATGACATGTGGGGGTCGCGCCAAGTGTACCTTGTCATTCGCAGATCTCGGCTCAAAACCACGGTTCGCCATAACTCTCTCTCTCTCTCTCTCTCTCTCTCTCTCTCTCTCTCTCTCTCTCTCTCTCTCTCTCTCAGTATATATAATATAATATACACCGTACATTCAATCGATCTAAACCTCCCTACTTGTTTATAACCCGTTCATGAACAACTAACACTGCTGAGCGAAGTATTAATTTGACATGACATTGTGTTGTGTTTGTTTCTTGTCAATGTACTATAGTTTACTTATATAATAATAAAATAATTATTTTACTTAATATGTGTTACTTAATATGTGTGTTTGAAAACATATAAAAATATTTTCACTGTAATAGGTGATCGATTATATGTGGGATAACTCTGATAAATTGATAATTTATCGAAATTTGAAGAAAAATAAAATAAATATGTATAAAAAAAATATACATAAAATTACATATAAAAGAATTCTGTAATTTATAAAAATAAGTTTTATTTTGAGATAAGGTGCATGATAAGACAATATAAACGCAGATTATAAACATAAAATCTTCAAATAACATGCGTGCAGGGTCTTATTTATTTAAAATAAAACATAAATAGATGCTGTGCATATAATTGGATTGGGGAAAAGACAAAAATACAAAGTAATTTCAAATTGGATCAGTTAAATATACTAAACAATTATTTCCTAAACAGTAATACTAAATTATCTGATAGTGATATAGAGTCTTGCATTTCCGATTATATTAAGCCACTTAACAAGGATGATGGTGATGAAAAGTTTTACTTTAAACATGTTTACCCACACGATATCACACAAGCTATAAAATCAATAAAAAGCAAAGCTAAAGGAAATGATGGTATCTCTATTGATATGTTAAATCAACTTGGTAATGCAGTTTTACCCTCAATACTGACTTTAATTAATAGTTCTCTACAGCACTCGGTGGTTCCCGATGGCTGGAAGGAATCACTCGTTATTCCTATTAAAAAAAATAATAATCCAACTTTTCCGGCAGATTATAGGCCTATCTCTAAAATAAACGTTGAGGCTAAGATTGTTGAAAAAGTTGTATTTGACCAAGTTAATGAATTTTGTAATAAAAATGAAGTAATTGATACCTTTCAATCTGGGTTCAGGAAAGGCTATGGGACCAATACAGCACTATTGTACATTGTTGAACAAATACGGCAGTCAGTAGATAATAAAATGGTCACAATTCTTGTACTATTGGATAATTCAAAGGCATTTGATAGCCTAAACCATAAAATATTCTTTAATATACTTGAAGTACTAAATTTCTCTAAAAGTGTTATTGAATGGTTTAAGTCATATTTTACAAATAGGAAACAGTGTGTGGTGAGTGCTGATAACAAACGATCAGAATGGGGCCAGGTTGTAAGTGGCTGTGGCCAGGGTACTATATTGGGGCCCTGGTGTTACTCGATATATACTCATGATATTGGTCGCCATATAAGAAACTGTTTTTATCACATTTATGCAGATGACAGTCAATTGTATCGTCATACTTTGCCTGAAAATTTTAATGACACGATCAAATTAATAAATGAGGATATTATATCACTAAAACAATATTTTGACAGTCGTGGTTTACTATTAAATTCCTCAAAGTGTAAAGCTATAATTATTGGTCATCCAAATGTGCTAAAAGATCTTGATATGGAAAAATGTAATAAAATAAAAGTCGGTGAAATTGAACTTGAATTTGAAATTAGAGTAAAAGACCTCGGTCTTATAATTGATAGTACCTTAAATTGGAGTGGTCATGTGTCTCATGTTTATCAGAGGGTCATGTTATCACTAAAGAAAATGTATAGATTCAGGAAATATACTCCTGAGTCAACTAGAATTTTGTTGGCAAAAACACTTCTTTGCCCTATAATTGACTATTGTGATACGATCCAAACAAATATATGTTATGAACTAAATCGTAAGCTTGAAGTACTACTTAATGGTGTGATAAGATATGTATATGATCTTGATATGGGGGAAGGTACCACAAAGTATTATACCAGAATGAAGCTGCTAAAAATAAAGGAGCGTAGAGAGCTACATGTGCTCATCCAAATATATAAAATAATTTATAACCTTAGCCCAGGGTACCTAAATCAATTTGTAACTAAAGCCTGTGATGTCAAAGTGAGAAATACAAGATGTGATAAATCAATTATAAAAGTTCCTAAAGCTAATTATAAAATGTATGAAAATTCATTTAGTGTTATGGGTGGTAAACTATGGAATAGATTACCATTACAAATTAGAAATTCACCAACAATAAACACATTTAAATCGCAACTGAAAAAACTACTTTTTGATAGATATTTAGAGTGATCCTTGTTATGATTATGTTGTTCTAAAATGTATAATTAAAACTACTACTAATATGTACTAATATAGATAAATTCTCAATTAACTATTTTTAATTACTAACCAAATTTTGTTTTCTAAATAAATTATTAAGTGTATATATATTCTCAATTTAAATAATTTAAGTGAAAAGAAATTTGACTTAAATTATAATTCCAGTAAATAAATTACTAAATCACAATTAAAAATTATCAATAAAAATCTTTAAAAAAAATAAATTTTGCGTTATATGTTGATGCTACTAACAAATATTGTAACTGACTGTACTGTTAAACAGTTGGGTTAAATTGAGAGGTTGTACGCCTGATTTCGCCCAATAAAAGCCGTTAATTATTATTATTATTATTATATACTGTGATGCTGTGCGTAAAAATTAACCAGCAGATGTGGTCCAGACCTAAAAATATTAATTTGTGTGTTCGTGCATGAGTTTAATTTTTAAGGATTAAAATTATAATTTCCTTGAACACATGTATATACCAAATGTAAAGACTTAAAGATTTGCATTTTCATGGATATTTGCGTACTCGTATAGAAAATAACGGTACTCGACAAACAAATCAAGCAAAATATATAATGTCAAAACCATACTTATTTGATCAAAAAATTCCAATGTTTACTATGTATTAAATATATAACACACACATGCATCAGTATAGCTTACTGCTTGCATGCATGGAAATTTCAGAGCTTATATAAGTGCGAGTTTAAATAAAAATATCATCTTTAATGTAAATTTGAATAAGTGATACATTATGTATGTCTATATTTATCTCTAATGGTTGGTAACTCGTCATGTGGCTGGACAGCGAAGCTCACAACTCGGACAGGAAAAAAAGGGGAGGACGAGAGAGAGAGAGAGAGAGAGAGAGGATTCATTTTTACTGTGAAAAATTCCTCGCTTACTGATGCAAAAGTTTGACGTTTGCGTGATAAATGGGCGCAAGATCGTCTCTCACCCTTCATCCCTCGCTAACACCGCGCATCACGCATCATCATCATCATCATCATGATATGATGTAAGTGTCCAGTCATGCGAGAGTATTCATAATACAAGTCAGAGGAGATGTGGAGCATACAGCTAATGAATAATTAGCATATTATATGAAACTATCAAATACGTGGAAATGAAAAAAACAAAAAACATTAATATACGTATGTGTAATTTTTGGAATAAAGTATACATATATTACAGATGCAAACTGCGCAAATGCTTTTGTATAAGAGTTCAGAAATACTTCAGAGTGTATATTTTTTGAATGATTATTAAATATAATTTAGTAAATTTTAAATTTTATAATATTAAATTTGAAATATAATTTTGTAGAAAACAACTATCATGCATCACCTTGAATTTTGTACAGAGCTTGTCTTCACCACGAAGGCAATTCACTTTTTCTTCTTCTTCTTTGCTCTATAGTCTCTATATATACGATATAAAAGTAGCAGAATTACTTTTATACGGCGAGTAAATTTATGCGAGTTTTGTTATGTACGGAAATGCGCCCATTTTCTTGCTTATCGCGAATATATATATTATATTTTCTCGCGCGGTATTGTGAAGCAAATAAACCGCGTGTGGTGGCTTGTGGAGATACTAGAAGCAAGTGCACCCTAGATGCTCTGCTTTTATGTCGCTAAATGCTGGACATTTTTATCCAAACGACGACCTTTCCTTCTGAATAAAAAAATATCCCTTTTCCTTCTTATCATAATAGCTCTTATATAGCCAAACCCATTTTGTACACAGGCCAAAAGAAAAAAACTTTTTTTTTTTTTCATGTAATATAAAAGATAAGCTTAAATATTTCTTTTAAGTTCTTATGTAAAGTTGTGCATTTTTTTTTTCCTCTGTTAAAAAAAGAAATAAGGATGCTGCGGTGATACTTATTTTATGATTATACTCAATTTTCATGGAATTATACTTCAATGCAATTTTCTTTGCAAAAGGACTTTTTTATGTTTTCTTTAAAATTCTATTTATACTTAATACAGTTTATAAAAATAAGGGAGGGTTAGGAGGCATAATAATAATAAATTATTATTATACAAAAATATAACAATAAAAATATTTTGACAAAGTTTCAATAATTTTAAAATTAATATTGATTGGATTTAAAGTATTCAGGATTTAGTATATATATTTAAAAAGGGTGCGTGTATCTATATATATATATATATATAGGGAAGGGATGTTTGGTATATGTTGTAATATGCAGTAGGGTGTAAAGTTTTGCAAATCCAAGGGATCACAAGTAATCCGCTATCATCCATCATTGCGAGTGAGAAATGAAATATTAGCCATATGAGTAGTACATATATGAATTCCATAAAATGTAAAATTATAATGAATATTATATTCTTATACAGCTGTATATTAAAGTTTTTGAATTATGATGTATGATCTCTCTCTCTCTCTCTCTCTCTCTCTCTCTCTCTCTCTCTCTCTCTCTCTCTCTCTCTCTCTCTCTCGATGTTTTACATAAACTTTACATAGAATTTGCAGCTACAGAAAGTATACAACAACAATGTAAAGGAAACTTATATATATATAACGCGACAACACAAAACATTGTAATGATATATCACAATACATTGCTATTAAAAACTTATAATATAACAAGAACAGAAAGAAATATATTATTACGATTTAAATCAACAAGTTTGATATTTTATTATTTACTTTTTTTTTTTTTTTTTTTTGCTCTGCATTATAAAATCGAAAACATTATTATTTTATGCTTTTTTTGTTTTGTTATAAATATATCATATAAAAAACAAAACAATACCTCTATTGTTCGGTCGTGTAATTTTAATTGTATACAAAGTCATCGCCTTTTTATTTTTTTTCCCTATTACTCGAGAATACATTTCAATAATATCACGATCATTTGTTTAATGATCAAAAACAGTTTTTTTTTTTTTTTTTTTTTTTTTTTTATATATAAATTTTCTAACAAAAATTATCCGGAGATATGGAATATGAATTTTCTTGTTTTAAATCCATTAATATTTGAATTGTTTTCAATTGTTTTTGTTAAAAATAGCAACAAAATATAATATAAATCTTTGCTGCATAAAGAACAACGTATAAAACAGATAATACATTATAGAAATTATTTATAACACTCTCGACTTTGGAGAATGTTTTATCGTATATATATGAGTTTTTTTTTTCTAAGAGAAATGAATATCGTAAAAATATATTAACAATATACTTTTACTGTTACACAGTTGAATTCATTTTATATAATTTTATTTTCTTCTGAAAAGTTTCAGTTTTTTGTTTGTTTGTTATATACTGAAGAAAACAGGTAAGAAAAGTGAGAAATGTTTCGTGCAAGACTAATCTCTCTCTCTCTCTCTCTCTCTCTCTCTCTCTCTCTCTCTCTCTCTCTCCATCCATCCATACCTATATAATATGTGTATGTCAGTAAGATTGATGTTCACCGCTGACGTCACAGCAGAAAAGAAAAGAAAGAAGAAGAAGAAGAGACGTGGATAAAATAAGTTGACGTGGCAGAGAGAGAGAGAGAGAGAGAGAGGCATTGGGGTGTGACGTTGAAGTAAAAACCATCAAGATATCGAATCGATTGTCGTGGGCCATTAGCAAAGCACAGGTCCGTGCCTGCTGCCTATGGTCTTAATTGCTGCTTGATGCCTTGACTTGCTTGCAGGACTGCAGTTTTCTTTGTAATTTGTCGATCGCTCTCTCGTTACGTCGCTCAGTTTTGTAGTCAACGTGACTTGCGTGTGAAACTTGCATCATTTCAATTGTATATAACATAGTTAGACTTAATGACAGAGGGAGTATTGACAATACATTATTTTGTATTTATCGAAGAGAATATTGACTGATTGATAAATTGTTTTCATTTTGAATCTATTTGTGAAATATTTATAGCAGTGGCAGTGGCGTAACTTCAAAATTTTGGCCAGGGGAAAAAATCTGATACGGGCCCCCCGAAAGAGAGACAGTGCCGGGGAGGAGGGGGGATGCATGCCGCAGGCGAAAAATTTTGAAAAAGGGGGCGTGGCACTGAAATTTTAAGCTATTTTTTATAATGAAAATTAAAAAGTGTCACTAACATGAAAAAAAAAATCGTTAAAATGACCTATCATACATGATTTTAATTTTTGTCAATAATTAATTTTTGCTATAAATAGAAAAAATACATAATTATGATATTTGAAGAAGACATTTATAGAAAATTTAATTAGAAGGTGGTGACAGTTAAAAAATTTAGTTAATATTAATACCCTCTGTCACAAAATGCATATTATTTGATTGATCCACTTTAACTTTCAAATACATACTGTTTTTCAACATAAAATTTAATATTACCAAATTTTTTTTTGTTATTATTATTATTATTATTATTTTTTGCGCCAAGCATCAACGGGCCCCCAGTAGTCGGCGGGCCCGGGGGAACTTCCCCCTCTCCCCCCCTGGTAGTTACGCCACTGAGCAGTGGTGGATAATTATTTGAAACATTTTTTACCGTACTAAATAAGAGAGTAAGAGGACATGTGTGTGTGTGTGTGTGTGTATGTGTGTGTGTGTGTGTGTGTGTGTGTGTGTGTGTGTGTGTGTGTGTGTGTGTGTGTGTGTGTGTGTGTGTGAGAGAGAGAGAGAGAGAGAGAGGATCAACGAAGAGAGCATAATCATGTATGACAGTATAATATAAGAACAAATTTGAATTTTAAAATTGTTCTCTACAATGAAGAAATTGTTAAATACTATATAATTAATAATTTGTATTAATAGTATTATGTCTCATATAAACAAAGTAGAATTTCAGAAAGAAAATGTCAAGTAAAAATATCGACAAATAGTTAAATAATAATAATATAAAAATACATTTACCTCTCAAAAATGTTTACATACAAATACGTAATATTCTTTTATATAATAAAACTGTAAAAACACAAGAAAAAAAAATGTATTGTATTGTATTGTATTGTATTTTTTTTTTTTTTTTTTGCAAGTTCAGTAAAGCATGTTAAATTTTAATGCGTGGGAAGCATTTTTCTTGATATGTTGAGATGATGATGTAAAAAAAAAAAAAAAAAAAGTACGTTGTTTTTGTGATGTATTTGGTCTCGTTGTTTATGTGTAATTTGACACACAAGGTCTTATAGTATGTGAGATGAAAAATAGGTTGATGGTTGATGCAGCGCGTAGTATATTGGGAAATGATCCTCTCTTCGGTAGACATAAGAGCTCTCGTTTGCTCTTTCAGATAAAAGAACTATCAGATATCTGTACGTCCAGCTGAGTGCTTACCTAAGACACTTCGGCGAACAACAAAACAATTTCTCCCACCCCCTCCTCTCTCTCTCTCTCTCTCTCTCTCTCTCTCTCTCTCTCTCTCTCTCTCTCTCTCTCTCTCTCTCTCTCTCTCTCTCTCTCTCTCTCTCTCTCTCTCTCTCTCTCTCTCTTTCTCTCTCTCTCAGTACATTCAGGTAGGAGTGATACGAAGCAAGAGAACAATGTGCTCAATAATAATTTTTTTCTGTTTACTTTATCATTATATTTTATAATTGATGCAGAAAAACATATATTTAAAAAAAATGCAATAGTTACGTTATTTTGTACGTGTGTGTTGGAAGTGGTGGGGGGGGGGGTATAGTAAAAAAAAAAGTTGGTGAAGTGAGCTTTTGAAAATATTAAATTTGGAAAACATTGAATTTATAACAATAATCGTTTTTCGGAAATATAAAATCTATTTATTTTTCCATATAGTTGAGATTGGGATAAGGGGAGAAAGGGAAATAAAGTTTGATAAATTTTGAATAAATTAATTAACGTTGAAAAATTAAATCATTACATTTTCAATTTAATTTCATCACAAGCCATAAAATCAATTATTAAATCATAATTGCTATACTGCTAACACTTTTTAAATGAAGAAAAAAATTTGATGAAGCTTTTTCCACCCTTGCTTTTTTTCCAATATTGGGCTGTTAAATATAAACAAAATATAAAGGATTATAGTTGATTAAAATGTCAATGTTCAAAAAATAAATTTTATAAAAATAAACTTTTCCCTGCAGATTTCTCTGTGTATTTTTTTTTCTCCGCATATACTAAAAAAAGGTGTGTGTTTTTCTACTTTTGTCCCTCTTAGCTGTTGATTGACACTTTATTTTTGTGACAAGTTCGAAGGCAGGACTCACTCAGAAATTGTTTTCCCAGTCTACATGAGTGTTGTTCAGGGCTTAGCGGTCTCTTTCTATTTTTACTTTGAAGCCATATATAAATTGAAAAGCAAAATCTCATGTGAAGAGTTTTTTTTTTTTTTTTTTTTTTTTTTAGCTTTATAGGGCTGAGAGAGTCGAGCTACCTCTATACATCGTATATGCCATATGTATATATACGGCAAAAACTAATCCGACCCACAATATACATTCACCCGCATTAAATTAAGTTTAACTTAGAGCAAGGATTATAAATGGCGATATATTGTTTGGTTATAGGCAAATTAATTTAAAATAAGAGGTTTTGAGAGAGAGAGAGAGAGAGAGAGAGAGAGAGAGAGAGAGAGAGAGAGAGAGAGAGAGAGAGAGAGAGCTTGATCTGTCATTTTAATTTGTATATATAATAAAAATTAAGATGGAACATGACTAAGAAAAATTAAAAATATTTTCAATTTTCAATTTCAAAGGGGTTTTATTGTCAAATTTTTTGCATAATACATGTTAAGACACAAATAGGACCCTGATACATAATTGTAGTCCCGGTTGCATATTTTTGTGTTTTGCAGGCGCTATAGGAAGGAAATTTTTAACAGTATATAAAACCCTTTGAAATTGAAAATTTGAACTGAAAAATAATTCTATTGCAAAAATAATAAATAATTGTGAATATTTATACAACAAGCAAGCAAATTCAAGTAATAAATTTCATGCTTTTTAAACTAGCTGCATACTGTATATTATAATAATGTATATACACTTGAAGGCTATACGAAGCTGGGAGGCTGCTTTGGTCCATCGACTTTTGCTTCTCGCAAACTAACTTTTATTATAAGATGAAAAATTCACAAAACTTGGTAGGTGGTACAAAAAAATAAGATTCAAAGTTATTACTGTTTACTATTACATATTTACAAGTACTGTTATATTATTACGAAATTGACATTACCAAAAAAGGATACATAAAAAAAAATTGAATACAAAAGGAAAAGCAAATTGCGTGTTTTTACACTTAAAATAGAGAACATTGACCTATCTTTAATCACACAACAAAAATAAATCATTTTTTAAAACTATACCCTGTGGACATATGATTTTTTTTTCTTCATCCTCTATCGTTTTATTTTTTTTACATGCACAGGAAAAAAAACTTTGAATAATGTAAGAATTTCCATTTTCCATTTTTGATTGGTATACTTTTTTAATTCTAATTAAATTACACATAATTAAATAAGATTAATTATATAATAATTACATGAAAATAAAATATCATTCAATATAATTAAAATATTAAATCGATTTCTTTTTATATAATTAAAAATTATTAATGTTAAGTAGATTTACATTTTTTGGTTGATAAAGTTGACCTAAATGATTTATATTTATAGGAAGAATTGTGGATATGTAATTCAGCTTTATGGTTCTTTACATAAAGTTTTGGAGTGACTATATGTACCAAAGTTGTTAGTGAGTCTCTCTCTCTCTCTCTCTCTCTCTCTCTCTCTCTCTCTCTCTCTCTCTCTCTCTCTCTCTCTCTCTCTCTCTCTCTCTCTCTCTCTCTCTCTCGTAACTTACTCGCACGGGAAGAAACGCAATCAAGGAGGAGGAAAAGGCGAGTGTGAGAAAAGTAGTGCAGGGCGGCGCGAGCGAGTAGTGCGACCTTTTGTGTACATGTAGAGCGTACAGGGGGGAGGTTATAGGCTGCCAAGCAAGCAGGGTTACATGGGGGATGAGGGAGAAAGAGAGAGAGAGAGAGAGAGAGAGAGAGAGAGAGAGTAAAGCCCAGGTGTGCTCGGAATATCAGAGACTTATATTTTCAAGGTATAATATTTAATACAGGTAATACGAACCAACGGAACCATATAGAAGTAATACAAAAATTCAGACCATAATCAAGAACAGCATTGCCATTTTTTCCTATTAGTAGTATTAATGTGGTCCTGACATAAAAAAATTGCAACGCTGTAGTTTTCAATCTTTTTAAAATATCCATTTTTGCCACTATATGCTTGTATAATTTAAGCTATTAATTTCATACAGTATGTTTTAGATTTTGTCAATAATTGGTGCTCAATTAAGGCTAATTACTTACTTGTTAAATTTCTATATACGGTGTTGCCAGTTCATATTTTACGAAACCAGTGAATGAGAGTTAAAGTAGGTGTACATGTGGCAACATTTTTAATCTACCCTCCAGAAGGAAGGGATAAAATCCACAACAAAGTGTATAGCCATGCTGTAGGAGATCTGTTTTAATATGAATGCCACAAGCAACATTTAACATATAATTAATTTAATGAAAATTCAATGATTATATAAACAGAAGAACTATACATTGAATTATAAATTAAAATAAAGAAAATGAAAAGAAAATCACGTTCAAGTACGTGCATTTTGATTTCTTATTTAAATATATATAAGTTGCATGCTATAAACTCAGAGATTAAAAAAGCTTATTGCGGTACATATAATACTATATTTTCTTATATATATATATATATATATATATATATATATATATATATAGCGCCCTATTTACAGTCCTAAATAAATATAATCCTTTTTATGCTCTCTTTTTATCTTATTGCATAATAAAACTTTATATTTATCTCACCTACTTTATAGTACACATCATGTATATATTCTTTTTATATTTTTCTTTTCTTATACATATTTTTATATATAATATTACTCTATTCAGTAAGCTTAATAAAAATGCAAACGCAACCATTAATTGACCTTGCGACGTTTTTTTTTTTTTTTTTTTTTTAGTCTCTTGACCTCACGCGTCTGGCCGATTCTTTTTTGAGTCCCACGTGCTCCCTCTATAATATAATACAACAATCACAGCAAGCCCACTTTGCATAGAAAATATTGCAACAATCGCCTCCCATTGCAAAATTATAATGTTACATGTTTTTATAGATGCAATTTTCAAAGTCTAAAGTCGTTAAACTTTTATTAACAAACCCAGACAACTGAAATTTCTTGCAATTTACAAACCAAACTAGTTTTACGTACATTTTTTTTAACGAGGGTCGTAATATTAGGGTCACTGCTTGCATATCAATTTTATTTTTAAAGTCAAGAGGTGCGACTATTGATTCAAAATTCTAAAGGTTTTTAATGTATTATAATGAATTGTTGAAACAGGAGGAAACATTTTTGTGATAATTTCTATAGGCCATGATTATTTGGTGTTTATTGATAAAAAAAAATATATCTCAGTTACTGTCATATTTTAAAACAAGTATTATTAAAAAAAATGGGATTTTCTCTCCTTTTTTCATGTTCTTTGCAAATTCATGTTATATTCAATGAAAATAAAGTTTAAAAATTTGAACATAAATATTAGAATTTTAAGCATGCATTTTAATAATAAACTACTAAAAATCTTGTCATTTTGACCAATATATAGAAGTTACTTTTACTAAGATTATTGAGAAATTAAATAGTGTACTTACAATATTCATTCAGTAAGACATTACTATACAAACTGAACAAAATAATTTACACCCTTTTTTTTAAATGTGCTTTGTTACATACTATAAATTACATCATAACATAATATAAAATACAGACTGTCCACCCGGTCCACCGCAATAAGAATAAAAACTTTCATTCACTTTTTTTAATATGCGCCTTCACTTCACATCAAAAATATGTTGCTTTATTAATCAAAACACAAAAAGCAAAGTCATTTTTCTACAATATAAAAAAAGAGGAAACCCCTATAGAAAAAAAAAAAAAAAAAAAACTTAACGCGTAAAGCAGCATTTTTTTTTCGTTATATTTTTATATTATTTTCTCATAAAACATTATATTATACAACAATTTGAATGGAATTTTTGAGACATATTTCACTATATAGAAAAATGTCAGGTTCATTGATACGGAATCTCTGCGAGAGAAAAGTTGAAAAATTCCTATGCATGTGTGTGTGTGTGAGAGAGAGAGAGAGAGAGAGACGTATAAAAAGTTCATTCTTGAAAAAAATATATCTATCTTATTTTTTTATTTTTCTGGGTTGAGGGAGGAGGGTTGTTTCACCCCCCCACTGCGTATGGCGCTACGCTGTCTAGAGCAGTGTAAAAAATATGACCTCAGGTAAAGAGAGACCTACCTTTGGCCAAGCTAGCCTGCGTGGCTTCACTGCTAGAGCAACATCACCAACCATCCGTGTGAAAATTAGATTTCTTAACCAACATGCCATATTTTTATCTTTACTTTTTAAAGAAAATATTTCAAATATGTATCTTCAAGATAAAAATAAAATCTCTTACTCTGATTTAGTACTTATATAAGCCTTGAAAATTCTTAAAAAACAAACAAACACATATTTGGTTTAATTTTAAAACAAAATTCCTTGGAAATGTAGTAGAATCGAAAATTATTTAAAATTTAACAAAAATTATAAATAAATAATTAAAAAAAAATAAAAAGTGATGCAAAAAGTTGTTTCAGTTAACAGAAAGAGTAATGTATAACTTTCAAAATCATATATTTTAATAAAATAATAATAATAAAAACCTATAATAGGTCAATTTGGAATGAAAATTAAAGCGTCAAATAATCGCACAATCATATTGATTTTTTGAGTTGCATTAGATGAGTAAACATAATACAGTATTATTAAATTTGTATACAAAAAATTATGACATAATTTTATACGGAAGAACATAAAATTGGAGTTTTAAATAATTTACGAGTCATATTTGATCAATGAATAGTAATATTTGAGTTGAGAAATTAACTATCTTGAACTAGACAGTAGCTTACAATACAATGACACATAATTATAATAACAAATTTACAAGAAAAACTTTTATGACAAGCAACTATAATCATAATTAATAAAAATGACACTTAAACTTGAGAAAACAACTTTAAAAAAAATATATATAAATTAAAATTTATTTTAACATTAATTTACACCCCAAGTTATAATAATCCCAATATTTATTTAGTTTTTTTTAATGCTAAAAAAAAATTTATATTATGTAAAAATTTGAGATAAAAATTATTATAAATTACAATAAAAAACTAGTATTTTTGTATTATATACTATATAGTAATAAAACATAAAAATATTATAAATTAAAAAAATATACATCAAAAATAAATTTAATACTATATTATATACATATTTTTTTTTTGTAATATACCAATCGTAACGAATTATATTAATATGAAATTGTATAACAAACTATATAAAAATTTGCAATATAAATAATTTATAATAAAAAATATTGGTTAAAGTTTTAGTATATATATATATATATATATATATATATAATATTTTTAGTGTGAAGCTTCTCGGTCCTCAGCATGTGATAATTTTGGTGTTCCCAGGTGCTAGTTCGATGTGGGGGGTTAATATTTGAGACCAGGTATGGCAGGTAATATCTCCTGCTGGTTTGCCAGCTTCAAGCTTCTTTACCGACATCACTCCAGGAATGTGGAGGCATAAATTTTCAAGAAGGATGACCACTGGTCCCACTTTTTTTTTTTTTTTTTTTTCGTGATTTCCTTTTTTTTTTTTTTTTTACCACGCGCTCTTTATTTTTTTTTCTTTTACTTGCCACCACCCTTCTCAAGGAAAGATTCGAGAGAGAGAGAGAGAGAGAGAGAGAGAGAGAGAGAGAGTAAAAAAATCTCATTGAAAAAAAAAACGAAAAATCATCCATATTTCACGCACAATACACAATAAATAGGAAATACATCGATTATATGAATGAAACATTTCATACAAAAAAAAAAGCAAGAATAAGTGTTTTTTTCCTATTGAAATAATAATAATAATAGCATAAGAGGTCAATTTTTGGTCATATTTTATAGCATGGGTATAATACTTACGCACTTGATTTTTATTATTTGAATTTATATAACAGGTGATCTTTTATACTGTGGAGTTGATATATTTAGATAATCATAATATAAAGAATGAATGAATGAATAAAAAGAGAAAAAGGAATCTTTCTAAAATATAAACACACAATGGCAAAAGCCTTTTGAAAAAAAAAAATTATATAACATTCAGTATTGTCATTTTGATTTTTTATATTTTCCCAAAAGGTGATTCACTTTTTTGTTATTTTTACAAAAGAATTTCACTTTTTATTTAGATTTTTTTTCATTCATAAATTTTACTATATAATATTATATCTATATAAAAAAAAAAAGTTAAATGGATGATCAATTGATAAGAAAAAAAATTCAATAGTAAATAATAATAATAAAGTGTGGTAGTGGCTGTTTTATTTACACAACAATAAGTTAAAATTTCATTCAAATATTTTTGTATTATGTGACGCATTTGTTGAGCTTGACTGACAATCAACACAGAGAAGGTGTTGATATTTTAATTATTTTTATATCAAATCTTCAACATTATATAAACACATTATTTGTTAGTTTTTTTTCCAAGATTAAAACCTTGCAACACACCTTGATTCAGATTTGCCATTTATTTAAATTTTTACAATCAAGAGATTTAACTTAAAATGGCTAATAGTTATTGTTATTAATAATATAATTTTGTTCATATCTACTTAATTTTTCATTGAAATAATTGTAGCTCTTAAATCCATCATATAGTTCCACTATTTTTACATGCCTTTTAGAATTGAAAATTCTCATTTATTACACGATAAAATACATTTGCATTGTTGTAAAACTAATCTGGAATTATCTTTATAAACAAAGATGCTGATTTATTTTACATAATATCCTTAAAAGAGAGAGAAATTTTCGTTTCAGATCTTCAAGCTGCAAAATGAGTTTAAAAAAAAAACTGAAATATTACATAATTATCTTTTCTTTTATATTAATTTTTTGACACATTATAATTCTCCCATTTTTTATATAACATTATATAATAAATACAATACATAAAGTGCTAAATTGAAATTGCGACAGGATAAATAATATTTAAGTTTGGATTACAACTTGTTATAGTGAATGAATGAAAAAAGAAAAGAACATTTAAATCGTTTACTTTTATAAAAATATCTTTATTGAATTACCATGTACTCATAAGTCTGGCTTAGCAATTTTATATATTTATATAAAATATATAATGCCTTCTTTACTTGTAGTATATAGTATGATGTTGTACTTATACTTGCTATGTTATAACAGATAGAGAGAGAGAGAGAGAGAGAGAGAGAGAGAGAGAGAGAGAGAGAGTCAAAAACGCTTGGAATTCTTTAGCCTCAGTAAGGTGACTTGCATTTTGTCCTTATATAGTCTAAACGTACAAAACCTTGAATATAATATTTCATAAAGACTATATATTAAACAATATAAATATAACCCTTAATGCGTATTAAGGTTTTGTTAATTGAAATATAGCAGCCGCCCCAAGACGCAGTTTAAAAACAGATACAACTTTAGATAGTCTAATAGCCATGTTTGAGTCTGACACATGATACAAAAATTTGATTAAATTTTATAACAAAATTATTTTTTTCTTGACGTGATTATAATTATATATTTTTTTGTCTTCTTTTATTTCTTTCATATAAATTATATATTTTTATTATTATTCGCAAAGCTGTTTTGCAACCACAAAACAGCTACTTATATAATAATAATAATAATAATAATACAAATTACTTATATATTTTTATTACTTTGCAATTGTCAGCGTTTATTCACAGTCAGGTTAGAGTAAATTATTTTAACCGCTTGTAATGATGAAAATAAATTTAAGAAAAAAATATATTTTTTTTCTCATAATTTTTCTTGATATTATATTCTCTCTATACAATAATTGTACGGTGAAATAACTTGATGAGAACTTATTGTACTCAATTTGCAATGATGCAAATACTCTCATTACTGAAAATTTGTATGCAAAATTATATATCGTAAAATTTTCTTTTTTCTTTATATATATATATATAGCTCTGTGCAATATGCAATTTTATGATGATAATTTTATCTTATGGAATTTTCTTTGAAATTTAAATTACTTTTATACAGGATTTGCGGTTTATGAAGAGCTGGATATATGAAATTTATCCATATGTTACAAAATTAATATTAGAGGAAAGAGAGAGAGAGAGAGAGAGAGAGAGAGAGAGAGAGAGAGAGAGAAGTTAATTTGTCTTTTCCTTTGAACTTTCACTCGCTAATTACACAAGCTGTATGTTCCTAGAAATATAATTTCTTACTATAATATGTTTCATATTTAGAAACCCAATTAATTTATTGCACTATATATATAGTGTATATACAATTAATTGTTTTTGAGATTCTAGTTCATACTCAAATTAGACTCATGCATATTTTGTCTGTATTATTAAATAAATACTCTCTCTGTCTCTCTGTCTCTCTCTCTCTCTCTCTCTCTCTCTCTCTCTCTCTCTCTCTCTCTCTCTCTCTCTCTCTCTCTCTCTTGTTAAACACACATGATTTGAATGTTAAAATTTTGTAAGCATCATATAGTTGAAAAACAGAACAATCAATTTATGCAGTAAATTAAAATTGAAATATATATTTTTTTTTTACATAAAATTTAAATTCTATATCGTTGGATTACGTATTATAACTGTAATAAAAAGATTAAAAAAAATCAAGTATACATTTTCTCAAGAGGCTATGGAGCTTTTTTTATTATTATTATTATATATATATATATTTTTTTTTTAAGAAAAGGTGGTAAACGTTCGTCCAAGCGCGCAGAGAATATAACTAACAATTATTTTAATTGTGTTATTATTTTGTGAGGTTTTGGTTCTCAGAAAGCATGACAATGCAGGAATTTTTCTCGTGATCGCGGCAAGCTCTCGCGAGCTATGATGTGCTTCTCACGCGCGAGCCTCAGCTGCAACAATTTCAACTATTCGCACCAAAAACATCCCGCGGTCCTCAACATGGTGCAGTGTTATATCTTCATACTTAACGAATAAATATTATGTTAAAAAAACACTTCACAGTGTAAGAATACAGGGAAAAAAATTATTAATATTATTTTAGGTGTTAAAAAAGTAAACTTCTTTTCTGGTGAGAAAATTTGTTTCTTATGTATTTTTTGTTTTTGAATTTTTGTGATTTTTTAACTTTTGATACACTCAACAATTTTTTACAACCAATTTACTTAGCAGTTTTACATTATTTTATTTTATTCGCTCAATAAAAAAAATGACAATAATAAAAATAAAAAATCAATCCAATTTAATACTTCTAAGTCAAGCTGACAAATTGAAATTTTTGAAGATGACAAATTCACAATATTAAACTTGCATTGCAATGATTATATAGCCAAAGAGGGAGAGATGTTAATAATGTTATACACCCCGATGTACATAGGGAACTTCTCATGTTATATATCATGCAGATAAATTAAGATTTAACTGAGAGAAATTTTGAACTCCAGGTGTGAAGTTATCGCTTGATTACCTTGATCCTCTTTAATTAATTCACACCCCATCACATTTATCCCTCCCCCTGCTCTCTTCATGTTATTACATTTTGTTATGACGTCACCCAATATTTCTTTATATTATTAGCAGCTTTCATGTTTCATACACATTAGATCACAACTTTTAATAATATATTAGATAATCTATTTTGTTTTGTTGATAATAATAACATACTTTTGATTGAATTTTCTATACTATATATACGCGTATATATAATAAATAAAATTTTAATTGAATTCTATACTTAATCAGGTTTTATCACGTCTCTTCATTTTAATATCCTATATATTATATAGAAGAAAAAAAACGTTATAATTTGAAATAAAATTAATAACAATTGCAATTCTTATAAATAATCAATATTCTATAATTATAATTTACTAAATTTTTAGTATATACACCATACACCAACAAACAGAAAGTATAAGCTTTGTATAAGCGTTATTAATTCAAATTCAAAACTATACTATAAGAAATTGATTGAATAATTAAAGAAACAATAAAATAATATAATTGTGCCATGTAATACATTTTATAAACATGCAGCACCACATGACTAATTCTGTGACACTGTTGGGATGTCAAATTTTACTCTATATTACCGTACGGAAATTTAATCATTCATTACATATGATATGGCAATTAACCTATATAACTCCTATATTATAATGTGGTAATTCTTTGCGCAATGGCAATATAAGAAAATTATATCACATATATGCA
Source organism: Ecdyonurus torrentis (assembly GCA_949318235.1). Classification (NCBI taxonomy): domain Eukaryota; kingdom Metazoa; phylum Arthropoda; class Insecta; order Ephemeroptera; family Heptageniidae; genus Ecdyonurus; species Ecdyonurus torrentis. Next base: position 24,376 of record CASGGR010000012.1, on the reverse strand, counting down.
TATATATAAGCGTAAAATAATTATTTTGTTATTGACATGGTACTCTCTTAGGTTTTTGTATATTATCTTTGGTGTATTAGTAATCCAGCAAAAAAAAATAATAATAAATAATAATAATAAAAAAAAAATAAGTATAAGAATCTTTTGTCAAACATTCATTTAAATCCTCTCTTGATTATATATACGTAAATTTTAATTGTATGTTATTTAGTATTTAAAAATTGACGAGTTATGACGTGAGGTATCATTATCAGATGTGGGAGAGGAAGGTGGTGATTGCCTGTAAAATGTTTCCACTTTAGAGTGACAAGTATTTGAGACAGCTGAGTCGAGAGTTGAGAGTCAAGAGATAGAGAGAGAGAGAGAGAGAGAGAGAGAGAGAGAGAGAGAGAGAGAGAGAGAGAGAGAGAGAAACGTGATGTCCAAGACTTTTTGAAGCCCTAAGACAGCAGAAAGCTAAAGCGCGCGGCATCAGCACTTGAGTTATATCAGGACCCACAGCAAGTAAGCAAGCAATCCCATGCAGCAGCCAGCAGGCTGAATGTGCCACTAATGAGGCGCTATTCACGCTTACTAGGCATCATACAAGAGAGAAATAGACCAACCTTACGAATTTTCTTGTTACACGGAGAAAATCATTAATTTCTTTTTCTATGTATAAAAAAAAACTTCTTTTTTTTTTTTCATTAACTCAGCATAATTTTTATAAACATTATTATTTAACATCTGTGAGCATTAACTCTATATGCAACAAAGTACAAAAAAAAAAGTCAACTGTCCATCATTCGCATGAAAGAACTATAAAGTATTTTTGTATTTAAGAACCTTTGTATAGACTTTTGTGCATACTTTTTCATTTTATATAAATATTACGAGGAAACTGCTAATGCTATATTATTTTGTTTACAATTACATCATGATACATGAAATTAAGGAGTGAGCAAATAATGCTGTTAAATAAAAAACGTTAAATAATAATAAAAAACGTTAAATAATAATAAAAAAGAAAAAATAAGAAGTTTTTCATCATGTGTTATTGAATTAAATTTTAATTTTTGAAGTTAGAACGTCTACGTGCACGCATTATATAATCTTACAATGCTTGCTTTTTTATATTCATGATAAACACTATAAATTATATTTTTAATTTGAGGGAATGATAAATAATATTATTAAATGAACAATATTTATATAAAAATTAACATATAGCGATTTTCTTAATTTTAATAATACACATAATACTATATATTATACATCAAGAGTAAAAAAAAAAAAAAAAAAAAAAAAAAAATGCCATTTTTGCTTAATCACAACTTCAAAGACTTTATTGGAGAAAAGACCGTACCATCAAAAAACAGTTAGATTTTATGATTTCCTATATACCAATTACCCTAAGATATGTTAAAACTGACGTATTGTTTAAAAATTTAGTTAAAAAATATTGATATATCAAAAAATATATATATTTAAGATCTTTTTAATGATATATAATATAGAAAAATAACTAAAGAAAATATATTGGAAATTATTAAATATGAGGAATAGAAAACATATTTTTTTAAATTTTATTTGTGTTAATTTGTAAACATATAATTAATTTTATATATAGTGGATATAGTTTAAAGGTTACTGTAAACTATACCTATATCTATAATAAATAAAAATCATAATACATAAATATACCTCTTTAATTATACAAACACTTTGTTGCATGTATATATTAATATCATAGAAATTATATAATGAACTCAGGAGAGTATTTTCTTTAAAAAAAAAGATTTTTTTTTAGTTTCACGTTTTTTTTTTTTTTTTTTTTTAAGTTTAACTAATGCATCTTCTAATCTCTTCAGCTTGAAGGCTATAAAAATATAAAATTATAACTGATGACTTTGTATAAATATATACCACGCCAAGTTTATCCATAGAAAATAATAAAGTTTATATATAAGCTTATATATAAACTAATCAATTTTAATTAGAGAAAAACTCACACCTATGTTTTAAAAATCATATAGAACAGGTTTTTGTATATTATAAAATATACTGATGCGTGGAGATGAGATTTTAATTTTTATAATCCTATTTATCATAATTAATGTGTGACACAAAAAAGTTTCAGCGCTTCAATGATAAGTGTGCGAGATTAAATAGTTTTAAATCAATTTACAAACTTTATGCTTATATATTATATAAATATTTTAATCCAGATATATGTATTGTATTCATTCCTTTTTTTTTTTTATATATCTTTCAGATTAATTTTTTGAAAATTGAATTTCAATATTTTTGTCGGAAAAGGAAGACATATAAAAAAAAGGAAGAAACATCTGGGTTATAGTTTTACAATTTAATTAATATATAGAAAGATTTAAATTTTGTGTTTAAATTTTACAAATGAAAAGCATTTATGATCCAATGATGTTAATTTTAATGATTTTAATAAGTTAGCCATATTTCAAATACTTTATCAATCTTAAATCAGCACATGATCCAAGTTTGTTTTTTTTTTTTTTTTTTTTTTTTTTTTTTCAATTTCTAATTTAATATTATTATATTACTTATATATTTATATAATTGAAAAATATAAAACTAATGTTTCTCATATTTCTGTTTCATGCGCAAAAGAGGTTGCTGGAATTTATTATTAATTCTAAAAAAATTTAATTTATTTCCATTATAGTTTATGTTTGTTTATTTATAATAAAAATAATTAATCAGTGCGTAAATACCAATTCTGATTCAAAATAGATTATTCAAATTTTTATCATTTCGTTTGTTTGTTTGTTTGTTTTTTTGTTTTTTTTTTTTTTTCATTTTTTCATTTTTTGTCATTATTAAAACCTTGAGGGTTTACCCCGTGACGTACTAAGAAATATTTTTGCATGGATAAGTTCAAATTTGTAGATGATCACTATTACACCATTTTTCACATCTTTCGGTCATTGTATATATGCATTGATATTCTCTTTATATTTAATTATTTGGTCCAGCAGGTGCTTTTGCAATGATCCATGAGATTCAAGTAAAGAAGAAAAAAGGTTCTGTACCGAGGGCAACCAAAAGGCATTGTTCAAATAATGGATTGATATCACGGAGTTATGAATATTACATGCAAAAAGATACAGTACATTAGAATTATTATTGTTATTTTACCTTGAGAACAATTGTAAATGCGGTGAAGTATTGGTGCATGCTATTATTATTTTGTTATGGTATGAAAAATAATTGTAAAAAATAATTGTATATACATCAAACACTTTTTTTTTTTTTAATATTTTTGGTGACTGATTTTTATGCTAGATTTGTTCTAGAGCGTATATTTTTTTATTTTTTTATTATTATTATTATTTTTTTAATTTTCAATAAGAGCAACATTTTTTATATTGTCTTTTAATGTTGACTTTAGTATAAAAGAAAAGACAAAGATACTGGTTCATAAAATAGATAATGTAATCATTCTCATAAAGAGCAATATTTACTATATATGAAGATTTTTTCCAGAAAATTAAAATTATTATATAACGCATTATACAACATGTTTCATTCAATATAATAATAGATTTAATTATATATAAGTCGTTGTTTATTAAAATAGTATTAGAGCTTATGGAGTTTCAATATGACGCTTTGTTGTATACACTTTACGAGAGGGAAAAACTATAAGAATTTAGTATTTTATAATATTACCTCTGCTGCACTAATTTGCATTATTTTGATATCATGCAACATGACTGTAGGTACAATCAATCAATAACTTACGTCAGCAGACTATCATTGTGCAGGGTCTGTATTTATATTGATAACCAAGTTATTATACGATAAAAAAAAAGGTGTTAGTGGTTTACATAAGGTTTGGCGCCATACATGCTAGTTTTTGAAAATGGTCGGTAGTGCGTGTAACTCTACAAGAACACAAGCTGCAAAAGCCTAAAACTTTGGAGGGGGATTGTGGCTGTGTTTTAACGAGCTAAGCCCCTCCCCCCTGGCTTTGTAGTATTGGAGGATGAAACACACACGTTCATCATTAAACTCACCTTGATTATTTCTTTTTTATTATTATTATTGCAAAATCTCCACTTTTTTTTTTAATCTCATTAATTTATTTCTAATTTTAAATTAATAATTATAGTATACATACTATATGACCTTTCAAATTATGGGGAAATGTTGTAATTTTCATTACAATATTCTATAATAATATTAAAGATATCCATGCATTATATAGTCGAATTATGAAATAAACTCAATATAATTAATATACGTTAAAATAATTAAAATACTTATTAATAAAGAACACATCATTAAAAATAGAAAAATTAAATGCATAATTAAATCTCAAGATTCTAATTAATAATTACGATACATTCCATGTTAAAAATATATAAAGTCTCTACAAACCAACATGTTAGTTTTTTTTTTTTCACGCAGAGATATACAAGTTTTTTTATTATTGTGCCAGTGCTGTCAATTGCGCTAATCTCATGAACGTATGCGAAGTATTTTCAATAGCATGCTTACTTATATGATAATTGCCAAATTATTATAATCATCTGCGTAGTTAGTAGTTATGAAAAATCATGTACAATGTTATTTTGATAGTTGTATGCGTGTGCCGTGTCATTGTATAGCCAATTATTACTGCTGGTCTTTTTTATTTAAAAATTCTTATAGTACAGCAAAGCTTTTTTTTTTTTTTTTTTTTTTTTTTTTTTGTCATTAATATTCTATAATCATGGTTAGTAAAAATACTTGTTGTACGTAAGCTTGGTCATTATAAATAATCAATATAGCATTTGTATATAAATTTTTTTAATGAAATTTTTAACGACATATGTGCTATATATTTGCATTCTCGAAATAAAAAATAAAATTATTTTGAATTATTTTATATTACTTCAAATTAAATTTATTAACACATATTTATTATCATTGTAAATTTGTAAATGCTTATCCTATATGCTACATAAATACAAAGTCAATTGAAATAAAATAAATAAATAAAATTTAACCAAAATATTTTTTTATATACGTGCATAACATTTTTTGGCAGTAATAATTAAACATTTCTTCTTTTTCACAATACTTCGCATTCGTAAAACTATACCCAAAATTGCAAATCAAATGAAAAATTCAATATAATATTTAAAACCAAAGATGTAAGCAAGCATGATGTATGTTTATTTAAATAGAGAGTAAATCAATTTTGATTGCTGCTGAAATTATCTGAAGGCCAAGCAAGACATAATGAAATGGAAATAATATTTGACACACACCACCTCACACGTATGGTAAATAAAATGAATTAAGTTTCATATTTTGCTGCTGCTGCTGCTGCTGCTGTGAGTCATCTAAATATAGCCAGCCTATGTTAGTCGGCATCACATACACATACAGCGGCGGCCTCACCAAGACAATGGTGAGCTTATGAGCTGCGAGAGAATTCGGATGTCACCCCCTCATCATATCCCACCCTCCCTCTCGTAATCAACACTATTGAAGTCAAATATCGGTCATTATTACGTATTGTGAATATGGTTGGCTATATAATACAACTTGGCGTCAGAAGCAAACCAACATTTTGACGTATAAACCTTTCCGTCTTACAGGTATATATATGTCATTGTATTATATAAATATTTAAAATCATTAATAATCAATTTTTAATAATATATAATTTATTATTGTTATATACTTCGTGATGAAGCTTATAAGAAATGTAGCTCCTTTGCTTTCTTAGTATAGTTTTTTTCTTCTCATTCATATTGGTTAATTGTATAATATATAAGGTAAAATAAATTTAAAAAATTTAACGCTTGTTATATATAGTTCATTTATTTTGTCTTATATCATTTCATTTATTGAAACTGTAGAGAATATAAAAATATTTTGAAGAGAAAGGTAAAGTTTCATGAAAGTGGAGAGAGAGAGAGAGAGAGAGAGAGAGAGAGAGAGAGAGAGAGAGAGATCAGAATAGTTTCACCGCATATGCATTAGAATAATAATAATACGTAACTGATGCAAGCCATGTATTATATCCATATTTTTGTATAAAATAGTAATTACAGGTAATAAAAAGTTACATATTGGAGTCATACAATAACTTTTGTTACATCAACAAATAATATTATTACGAATATATAATTTTTTTTTTATATATAATTCACTTTTCTTTTCATGTAAATCAAATATTCCCCCCCTTTGCCATAATATTATGGAAATATATCACGCACTATATGTCAATAATATTTAATTATAAAACATTTGATTTGCTTATAGAAAGAGAAATCAACTCATCGTTTATGTTCATTTATATTACTCATATGTTATATAACAGCAGTCAGCTATATAGCTACAATTATTATTACATTTTTCCCTCTCATTAGAGACAAGCAAAAAGTATATATATATATATATATATATATATATATATATATATATATATATATATATATATATATATATATATATATATATATATATATATAGAGGGAAAATAAAAAGTATTCTTCCTCCCAGGAGAGTTGGTTTGCAAGTTCCCCATTAGCGTCCATTCAACACCACTCCCCCACTCTCTCTTTCTCTCTCACACACTCTAAACTTGGCGAGATTTGGCGTGCGTATTCACGCAATTCCGTGCCGTCGTGCGGTAATTACCACGGAAAGAGTTGAGCATCGAGGTGCGCATTCTAATGAACCAACCAACCTTACACACATACAATAAAGCTTAAAGCTTTATCTTTTTTTTTTCTTTTTATCTCTTCAACAACATCTTATATAGCTAAGAAATGTCTACTCATTTTATGTATAAGAATTTATCTAATTTGCATATTTCAAATGACGAGTAGTGACATGCATTGCAGAGTATGACAAAATGACTTACACAAATTAAAATAATTATTTATTTATTAGTTGGCCTATTTTAATGTCCAAGTTAAGTTGTTGGCTTTTTTAGCCCCTGAAAATTTGTAATTTATGCAGCCCGCGCAACATAGCGGACCACAAATTGGCCTAACCTACAGGATACAAAACAAAAATAAAATTTAGATTATGCATGACAAATACATTGTAACCTTTGATTTTCAATGCGTTTTATATTAAAACGGTAATTAATTGTAAAATATTAATATACTATATTGTATAATTTAACTATAAACTTGCGTTTTTTCTTTATACTTAAAAAAATTACGTGAGAAATGTTAATCAAAGTCTCCATATAATTTTAAATAATAATAACACAAAAAAAAAAGCTAATGAAATTCATTGCAAAGTTTCTCTCTCTCTCTCTCTCTCTCTCTCTCTCTCTCTAAACTTTTTAGTTTTGAAAGTGCAAAAAAGAAACTTATATAAAAGTTACAGCAAAAACGAAAAACTTTGTTTTAAAATTTGTAAAATGATTAAGAAAGTCTTAAGTTAAAACTTTTTAGCTTTTGAAAAAACATTATATTTGTACGATAAAATTTGAAAGTCAATCTCTCTTATGTGTATAATGGGAAAAAAATTGGGGTTTATATTTTAATATATTCGTCGCCTACTCAAATTATACTGTATTATAAAAAATGGATTTTAAGACGTTTTAAAATTTGCAGTAACATCATACATAAAATAATTTGAAATACCATGGCAATTAAACACAAAATATTCTATGATATGAGGTGAGATTCTGCGGTTTAGAGATTGACATTTTACACGTTGAATACTCAATTAAATTTGCTGCATGCCGTATACTTTTCCTAAACAAGTGACAAACAAAATTTTAAAATAGTTTTCATGTCATTTTGTGCACTGAAAAAAAAACGTGGATATCTTAACTCCTATAGTTAAGGTAAATAATAAATAGGCATAGAAACTGTTAAGATTAATGTCATAATAAATATAGTAACGTTCGTTCATATTTTTACCATCATATACTACAAAATTATGAATTTGAAATGCCACATTACGAGTGTCAGTTTTCGAGATTATTAATATAATTTTGTATTATGCTTGATCGACACTTCTGATTTCTGATTTATTAAAATGAAAACTCAACAAAAGTAGATCTAAATAATTGATCTGAGTAGAGGCATTAATTCTACATTCTTTAAACGGGCATTCTTTATTTTATAATAATTATACATATTTATATAAAATTCCAAAATAATAAAAATATACGTAAACATAAAACGTAATCTTGCTGGAGTTGAAAAACTTTTGTCATATACTGTACCAAACCGTAATTTAATTGAAATAAAGTCTTATAAAAGATTATAGTTATAATATTATTAAAGTGACCATTTCGGCCATATAATAATATTATAGAGAGAGAGAGACAGAGTATATATATATACTCACCAAGCATAAGCCTCCTAGCTCAATGAGAAGTCACGTGGTAGCGGTAGACATCTGTAAAGACAGACACCATTGTTAAATAAGTGTAACAATACAACAGATGACGTCACTTCCTTCCCATTATCACATTAACCTCATATCATGTGATAAAAGAGAAACATATATACAACAATAGAGATTCAACCACTTACTAAGTCAATAAATTATATACTTTTTTTTTTTCAGCAAATTGATTCAATTAACACTTTATATCATAATGTCTATACTGTCCTTACATGGTGTGGGTGGTATATATGGAGAGTATATAGGGTGTTCAAGAGAGAAGGGTCACTAAAAAAATAACACGTTTAAAGTATATTTGATATATAGGACAATTTAATAGCTTCATATGTTGAAGTGATTTAATTAACTATTTATTCTTCTTTTCGTGTCAAAAATTATTCATTGTATAGAAATCTATACCAAAAATTTGCATATTAAATGTTGATTTTTTTATGAGGTATGAAAGATAGTATGAGAAAAAGGGAAAAAAATATTAATCGAAAAATATATAAATCAAAATTACTTGTTGAGATTAAAAAAAAATAATAATAATAAAAGATAACATACAAAAATCATTAAAATTAATTAAATTTCAATTGTAATATATATGAGATCCTGAAATTTTTCTCTCACACACCACAATCTAAATCTCACACTAAAAACAATTCTCGAGTATACATGGCCTCCAATCTCAAAGTAAAACTCTCAGCAACTTTACCTGCACTGAGTAAAATAATACTTGATTAAATATACCTGGCGTAAACATTATTCAAAGTCAAATCTAATGTAACAGGAAAAGTTATAAGTTGACATTTTTTTTTATTTAAAAATTATTACTCTGTTGATTTATAACATTAACAATTGTTCTCTCTCTTAAGTCAAAAGTATAAAAACAATTCTTTATATTTTTATATACATCATATACAAAGGCGTCTCAATTACTCTTCTTATTGTAATTCATTGTTGTTTTGTGCTGTTTATACGTAGCTTCTTATTTATATTTTATTGCAATGATACGTGAAATAATATTTTGCTTTTCTACTTTGCTTCCCGTCTTAGCTTCATATTAATTGTATTTGTATAATTTGTTTACATTATTTGTTTTTCAAATCATACTTTTTTTTATCAGAAGTTTTTGTTTTTATTATTGTTTTCATAATACATTTTATGCAAAAAGATTAGATAAATAAAATTTTTAATTAATATTCTAGAAAATCTAATCGCATGCATGCATTTTAATTTATCTTGATTGAAATAATGTTAATTAAACTTCTGGTTAAAAAATGAATAAACAGTTACTGTTTAAATTGATTTTTTAATTAATTTTTAGCTACTGTACTGTTGTTGTTTTCTCAGCCATCAATATATTATAATTATATTAAAAAAAAAAAAAAAAAAAAAAAAAAAAAAAAAAAAAAACACGTTAGTTACTTAAAAGTACGTATACAACCTTTAACTAAATTAATTAAATATCATAATTCAAATTAGCAAATAGTTCATATCAAAAAATGACATTATCTGAAAATATTTCTTGAAATGATATCAACTGACAGATTAGTTTGGAAAATAATTATATATATAAAAATTATAATTTTACTGCACGTTTCATTTCTAAACACAGACACACGAAAAAACAAAAGAAACGTTAGTGTCTGCAATGACATATTGAAAAAACTTCAAAGAATAATATTTTGCATATAAGATTGCAAGGAAAAGATCTTACAATTTAATATAAAGGTATATAAAGGTTAGTGACTGAGTATATTTTTGGCTGTTTGCCCCCAGCTTGCCTTAGCGAGTGTCGGCGGAGCAAGCGAGAGTTAGGAATCTCAAGGTAAAGCCGCATAATTAATCTTGTCCCTCATGACACCTTGCTCTCCCTCTTCCCCCCCCCCCTCTCCCCTCCTCCCGCGATGATGAAGCAGATAGCATCTCATCAACACACACCGCGCCGATCCACTAATTTCACCGCGCCACTATCACTAACAAACTAATTTATTTTTCTTCAAAATATTATCACACCTTGACTCTGCACTTTTTTATACCTTAAGTATTTTATTTTTATAATAATATAATATTAAAAAAAAAAAAAAAAAAAAAAAAATGCGAAAATTGGTAGTTAAAAAATTAGATTATAAAATATAACAATGTTTTTTTTTTTAATGTATATACGATATAAAATTTACGTAAAACATGAATATATTTAAATTCTTGATTAGGATTTTTAAATTTGTATTATAAAAAAAATAGAGGGGGAGAAAAAAGTAGTTATACGATTCTCTCTCTCTCTCTCTCTCTCTCTCTCTCTCTCTCTTATTTTTCTTTTATCTTTTGTTATATGCTACCTTATTCTAAAGTTAGGAAAACATGAGCAAAAAGGGTCAATGACTCCTTCTTTCTCTCTGTAGTTATCTCAATCGAGAAAATTAGTATGAATCTTAATGAACAACTAAAAGACATCAAGACAAAACTTTTCTCATATAAGATTTTCATCTTTGCAATGCAACTCGCTTATTGTTATATTACTATCATACAAATTGCATACAATTTTTATTAATTATTCTTATGATAAAAATGTTTATATTTTATATGATTTCTTGTATGTCTATTTCATAACATTGAAATAATAACATATCTTTACACGTTATAATTATTGTATTTATATGAATTATACATGTTTATAGAAGAAACATATTGGAAATTAAGTAATTTGGTCAAAATTATTAAAATAAAATACATGGAAACTGAGAAATATGGATATATGGTATACTAGAAAGTAAAACAAATAAAATGAACAAGATTAGTATAATTTTTTCAACAAATAGGGCAAATAATACATTTTAGTTCTCAAACATCACAAAATTGTAAATTATAACGAATCCTCTCACATATTTTCTAAGCAGCTATTTAATTTCTTTGTATCCACATAATTTTGCATCATTATTTAACTTTGATAAATTCAGCCCAATAAATACCTCCAACTTCGATTATTATAATAATACAAAGTTATCGCTTATACAGAGAACAACAATACATGATTTAATTTTAGTTTCAAGTTTGTATTTTAATATTATACAACTTTGTGGTGTATAAAATATAATGAAAATAATATTTTCAGTAATAAATTGGTAATTTGAAAACTTTTCACATTTCAAACTGAAACTTATATTATATATATATATATATATTATATTTTAAATGCATAGATTTATATATATATAAAATAGTATACATATATTGTCAATAAATAATTCCTCTTTCTTACATCTTATACAAGTAAACAATTATAATGTAACTTTCTAATATATATATATATATATATATATATATATATATATATATATATATATATATATGAATGAAAACTATAATATCATTTTAATTACGCATATTAAATCTATAATAATAATTTTTTCATACACCGCAACAAAACTTAAATCTCTCATATGAAACCTCACATGGTACACAATAAAGTAATACTGATATTGAATATGACATAATACATATGGGTGGTATATGTATTTGATTTAATATATTTCTCCTTCTCTTGTGTATATATATTACATTTAACATTGATACCATGAGATATAAATAGAGGGAGGAAGAAGATTTTAATTGATGCACCCAACACTATATATATACCACCCTGTATATTATATTAATACCTCCCCCTTGATGTAATATCAAACTTGCAGTATTTGATTGACGTAACCATATATAATATTATATTGTACAGAGATGAGATGAGAATAGTATATGTGTGCCGTAATCCGCTTATAACCACCGCGGGCTCCTCTCTCTCTCTCTCTCTCTCTCTCTGATTCACACAAAACATTCAGGCACATACGTTAATATATCACATGGTAAGAGTTTATAATAAGATAATACAAAATTTTAGTGATTTTTTTTCTTTATTTATTATAGTATACTGCTTATACTAACGTACATTAAGTGATGGAGTATTATTTAGTCATGATTAAAACCATAATAAAGAAAATCTAATAAATAAGAAACTATTTTTTTTATTACATCTTTTAACTCTGACTGGACAGGCGCACAAAGTTTGTGAGAGATATGACAAATTATTGTAATCAAACGTTTTTTGAAATAAAATATTTATTACCTATACATATTTCAGCATGGATTCCGCATGGAATATTTGTTTGATTTTAATTTTTCCTTCTTACAAATAAATCTGTATCGACCACATCAGTGACATGATTTTGAAACTATTAGTATGAAACTTGCATGGAACTGTAATGTATAGTTGAAACCTGGATGACGATTTTCAGAGGCTCTGAGTTCACCTGAGAAATAATGAACTGGGACTAAAATCCTTCAAAATCTTGCGAAATAATAAGAATTATTGCAATTGTATTGATGTATAGGCTTTCACGGTTCGATGTATGTGATGCATTGCTAGTCTGTGAGACTCTATAGCGGGATAACCGTGGCGGGTGTTGTTCTTCTTCTTGCCTTCACGACGTTTCGCGTCCGACGTTGGGCGCATCTGAAGATGCGCATGAAGATGCACCTGAAGATGCGCCCAACGTCGGACGCGAAACGTCGTGAAGACAAGAAGAAGAACAACACCCGCCACGGTTATCCCGCTAGAGTCTCACAGACTAGCAATGCATCACAATTATTGCAATTATTATTTGTGCTGCATGCCAAAATAAAAATATTATTTGGTGATGGGGATAACCGTTGTACCTCTTATATATAATTTACCATGGTTTTGTGTATTAGTGTCAATATGAGGAATCACTGATAAAAACTTTAGGATTGCATCGAGAAATGAAGGAGGGAGGGAGGGAGAGCAACAGATAATTTAATCAATATAAAGATTAAACCAGATTTATTCAAAACAATATTGTATTGTGAATTACTTAATTTATTTTTGTATTCAACTTATATTTTATATTGAGAAGATTTAGTATAAAAAATTATTTATTAATGAAAAAATGTTTATCTCAAAACAACACACTTTTTTTTGCCATTAAAATATTAAATATTTTTATTTATATACAAAAAATATAACATATACCAATTTATTACGCCTATAATAAAGGGAAAATATATCAACGCACTCTGATTAGTTTCTAATCGTAATTAGAGCAATAATTGTGAGGATGTAATCATTCTAATAACTTTGTAGATAATTAGAAATTGTTATATGATATGAGAACATTTCCTATAGACACCGTTATTCATATACGACTTAGAATGCTGCAAACATTTTGATATAATTTATTATATACCTCGTTTGCAATTAATAATGAAATAACTTTGCAAGCAGTTTTTCTTTATTTTTGCAAAATATGTATAAAATATACAATAAATATAAGTTCAATAATTTCACTCTCTTCTAATTTATCAAAAAAATATCGCAATTCCAATAAAAACTTAAAGGCAATGCCCATTTTAGTTAAAATATAAAATTCTAAAACTTTTTTTTTTCCTTCCTTTTTGGGAGTAAACAGAAGCTTATATCTTAAGACGTATAAGAAAGAGAACTTTTTGCATTTACAAAAAGCTTCTTAATATATAATTTATATCATGAATACGGAATGTTTAATTTGTACAGTTTTAAAAGTAAATAAAATATATCATAGAATGAAAAATATTTTCATTTTGCATTCCATTAAAATTCTTATAAAATTTCAAAATATATATTACTAAAATAATGTATTATATATGATTCATTATTATAAAATATAGCAAAAAAAAAAAAAAAAAAAAAAAAAATATGTATTTTAAACGTTGCTATGGCTACATTTTGTAAAATGTAATATTACAATATAATAATATAAAATAAAATTTTATATCTACTATATATTATAATATAAAATTGTATCGAGTCATGCTATAGCAGAGAGAGAGAGAGAGAGAACAGGGCGTCGTGGAAAGTAATTAATTAACAGCATGGGTTCCTCTCTCTCTCTCTCTCTCTCTCTCTCTCTACTTCGAATATGCGTGCGAGAAGAATATTAGAATTCCTTCTAAAAATTCCCTCTTCTCTCTCTCTCTCTCTCTCTCTCTCTCTCTCTCTCTCTCTCTCTCTCTCTCTCTCTCTCTCTCTCTCTCCTACCGGTTTTTACGCTGCATGACTCTCTCTCTCTCTCTCTCTCTCTCTCTCTCTCTCTCTCTCTCTCTCTCTCTCTCTCTCTCTCTCTCTCTCTCTCTCTCTCTCTCTCTCTCTCTCTCTGGCGAGAATGTAATTAAGAATATATATAGAGAGAGAGACTATCATCCTCATCATCAGGATCATGTGATCTCATTCCATCTATATCTTTTCACACCTTTAATAACAGGTAGCATGTATATAATATATACGCACAAAAAATAATAATAATAACACTTATTTTATCATTAAATTTAACTAATATATTATGGACTTTTCTAAATTAATAATTACAAAAATATTTTATAACATTTTTTATAACTTGATATATACGTAATATTTAATTTATACATTTTTATATATAATTTTAATTAACATTTTTATATTAAAATTATTAATCTAGAATTCCAGCTGAGTTTTATCCTGTTTTCAATGATTTTATAGCAGTGAAACAAAACAGTTAATATTATTTTATTATTCTTCCGTAAGAGTAAACTAATTATATTTCTGCAAAGTTGAACAAAAATCAGAACAACATTTTAATATAAAAATAATTTGATTTCAAGCTTTTTAAAATTTGAATTTTGAAAAAACGTATTTAAAGGTATGTTTATTACGTCATAATCAGTAACGATCAATTTATGCAATACTGTAATAATAACTTTTCATGTACACCGGATAAATATTAATGCGTATATTATGCTAATATTGATATACTATATTAGCAACGTTTAGTCATATAATATCATGAGTTATGCTACACCCAGGCTACACCCAGCATAAATTTATATGAAGTTTTATGACTGAACAAAAATTATGCTATAAGGTGGTAATTACTTAATTATTATATTGTTATAGCATAAATTAACTTCTTTGTGCTAATTTATTCTTAATGATTTAAAATTCAACATTTCGAGAAAACGATATTTTAAAATTATGACAATTATTTCTGTAGCACTAAATATTTCTACAAATATAGTGACGTAAACATAATAAAAAAAGGTGTTTTTTTTTCACCGCAATGAATTTAACTTCATCAACTTATTATATGATAACACATTTTAAAATGCTATTCTTTGCTTTGAAATAAGAAATAATAATAATACTATTTTTTCCTGCCTTTAAATTAATGGCCCAGAAAATATATTTTTATGATTTTAGCAAGATAAGAACATTTTTACAAAAATGAGATTTAAAAAAAAAAAAAAAAAAGGAAACATAACAAGTTATAATGTTTATATTTAAAAATATTTTAATAGAAAAAAAGGCTATCAAAAGAAAAAATACAATTAAATTTTTTTTTGATGTAGCAATCTGATGTCACCTGGATTTTTTTTTGTAAAATGCTTTTTTGTTGCAAAAAAAAAAAAAAAAAAAATTGAGAATAAAAGGAAATTAAACATTTTTCTAAATATGAAAAAATTGAATTAAACTCTATAAAATGTATAATTATAAAAATGTTATATTTTAATTGCGCCTGGGTATAATTGTATACTTTTCTTTGTATGTTTTTTTTATATAATTATCATAAAAGTTTTTAATAAGCATTTTTTTTTTAAAAAAATCTCATGTATAGCTAATTATATATTATTATAACAGTTATCGTATGATTTACTTTTTAATTCCGTTTATTATACATATACAAAATTATTATGTAGTTTTGTACCATATATCAGTGTCACAAATAACATTCAGAATTCACTAAAATTTCTTAAAAAATTGAATAGTAGACTCGGACTTGCACCTCTACTGTATATAACATTTCGTTTTCATCAGGTGCTTTGAATTGAAAAAGTGGGAGATACGTGAAAATTTGTTTCCACAAATTTCATCTACTAAAACATAGAAGCATAATTATTCTCGTTGATTTAAATCGTTGAGAACAATTAGTATATTTTAAAGAAAATATATCTTTTATAAAACCTCTTTATAATATCTATTTTACAATTTTAACTGAACTTATATATGTATAAAAAAAAAAAAAAAAAAAAAAAAAAAAAAAACGTGACTCAATAAATAGGCGACAAAAAAAAATCAATATACTAGAGGGACAAATAAATATTCAGTCAAGTCATTTCATACAAGATTTACTAAACATGATAATATCATTTAATCGAAAATTTAAATCTTATACTTTAAAATATATTCCAATTAAAAAGTAGAGTATATGTATATCTTTACTATATTATATACAGAGAGATAAAAAAAGTGTAGTTTTGGATTTATTTTAAATCCAAATTCCCAATGGATTTGCTCGTCGAGTCCACCATGATTTCAATCTATACTTTGTTGACGTCATTAAAAACTAAAGTATATAGGGGACATTTTTTTAAGAGAGAGAGAGAGAGAGAGAGTACGTGAAAATTGCCTGAGTTTTAAATCCCCATGCAACGAGATTGAATTTACAATGCGAGTTGCATACATGCCAGTGTTATAATACGAATGACTCCCTTCTCAATTTTCACTTCACCGCAAAGAATGCAACTCTCCCCCCCCCCCCCCCAACCCCGCATATATACTCTCCAGATTTATCACAGCACATTCCCTTATCTTAATTTATGCAAACTATTTCAAACATACATAAGAACTTCCCGCCATCTTTCCTTTCTATTTTGCACTAACGCTGTTTTATATACATAAATATATTCAAAAATATTTTATGACCTTTTTTTTTATATTATACATAAAAAACTTTAATATTTCTACTTATTTTAATTTTATTTTAAATTCAAGAGAAGATAAAATTTAATGATTAGATAAATAATTAGTATTTATGAGGCGTTTAAATTGTAGAAGAATGTTGGAAAAAAAAAAAAGAGAGAGAAAGAGAAAGAAAGAAAGAAAAAGAGAAACATTCATAACAGAAATGGGAATGCAAAGAATTAAAATTTTAAAGTTATTATAGACTAATGTTCAAGGGGAATCTAATATTTCTTTTGTTTTTTTATTTTTGATGTTAAAAATCTGTGAAGAGGTATAACTTAAAGCTCGTAATTTTATTAAAGGAATAAATATGTAAATAATTGATTGTGTAAAAAATGTAAAAAATGACTTTGGAAGCTGTAAAATTATATCATATCGAACAAATGTGTGATCTTTAAGAATACAAAATATAATTCAAAATTTTCTATTTTACTTTTTTTTTCTCTACAACTATATTATTATTTGTTGTCAGTATTTTTTTTTTTTTTTTTTTTTTTTTTGAAAATTGCATAAAACAGAAATTTCCTCAATAAAAATCTCATAGGTAACAAAAATCACATAAATCTGCGTGAGTAAAAATGACATAAATATATTTTCCAAATTTTACCTTTGTAGAATATATTTATATACCTACGATAAAAAGTTGATATTTTCCATCTGTGTTGATGAAATGATACAAATATATACATAAAGGGGGTGCATTTGAATATACATATAAAGTTAGGGGTTACTTTTGTACTGGGGTGTGTCGATGATGGTTGGGAGTTTGGGGGTAAGGTGGGGGTGGGGGTGGGGGTGATGTGTCACTGGGGAAAAAAGGATGCAGTCTTCTTGACGACATGCATTAGACCAACTTCCGGTTTCAAGAAGCAAGGGTGGATGTTGGAAGGGGTGGGGAAGAGAGTATTTTTTTACTCTACATCCCCTCATATACGGTCACCCACCCACCCACCCTACTTTCTCTCTCTCTCTCTCTCTCTCTCTCTCTCTCTCTCTCTCTCTCTCTCTCTCTCTCTCTCTCTCTCTCTCTCTCTCTCTCTCTCTCTCCTGTACTTCAATATAAAAATCCAGGATATCTAGCTTTTTTCCCTTCTTACTCTGTCTACATTTCATTTTTAGATTTCTGCAACATTTTTACTGATGTCATGAGGGGGTAAAAACTCAACCACTGGTGACATGTAAGCACTTGAACTTGCAATATAACTCATATTTCTCTCTCTCTCTCTCTCTCTCTCTCTCTCTCTCTCTCTCTCCGTCAGTAAGACACCATATATATATTATACTATATATATATATGTTACCACATAGAGTTGTATTATATCGTTTTCAAAAGTTAGTGCAACACTATAAACCATAAAATATTATGTAATATCAACTTCTTGAGTCAAGTATACAAATATCGCACGCAGGAGAAGGAGAAAAATGTTTTATTGTTATTTCAAATTGCTCTAATATTACATTCTGTGGATTTTTTTTTCTACCATCACATTTGTCATTCTTTATTTTTATTTCACTTCGTTTTTACTACGTGATTCCTGTATGTATAAAACGTAAGGATTTGCACGATTTTATATCTATTAGATTTATGTTTGTCATGCAAAACTAAAAAAAAAAAGTATAAAGTATTACATATGCATTGAACGGTACCGACTACTCTGTCCATATAAAAAATCACGTTGCTTCCATGTTGGCTGCTTATATTATGTAATTGCTTAAAGTTACAGATCTGATTTTTTTTTTTTTTTTTTTTTTTTTACATATTAAAATGTGATTACTAAAATATTTATATTCTTAAATTTATGAGAGTGTCTTCATTAATTAGATTCTAAAAGTGCTTCTTCAAAAAAAGGACAAACAGGTATAGATAGGATATACATGGTGATATATATTTTTATTAAAATAATATATACAAAAAGTTCTCTTGAATATTAAAAGTAATTTTGTTTCTGGCTCTGGCTGGTAACTTAATTTTGACATCTTATGTATAGAAGTATTGTACAATACTTTTCCATCTTATACATATTCAGCATTAAGGTAAACAAAATATAATTAATATAACTTTATTAATATTTGTGTCTATATTAATTCTATACAACTTTGTATATTATATACTCTTGTCGTGTCCAAATTATTGTAATGGGAAAAATCCTTATACTAGTAAAATTTTATCTTTCAGAGCCCGCATTTCATGAAATTTTGTTAAGAGACTTTTTTTTTTTTTTTTTGCTTTGATTTTGAACATGCAGTGATGAGGAGTGACAGATGCATCATGACTCAAATCTCCGCGACTCAAGAGCTTTTTTTTCTGCTCCAAATGAAGCAAAGTTTTTTTTCACTTGCCCCTCTCTCTCTCTCTCTCTCTCTCTCTCTCTCTTTCTCTCTCTCTCTCTCTTTCTCTCTCTCTTTCTCTCTCTCTCTCTGGTCCCCATGATGATATCTCGCCACTACATCTCCCCGCTTTAATCACCCCCACCCCACCCCCTCATCTCTCTGATTATGTTTCTGATTACTTCACTGTCATGCTAGCTGTCTCCGGTTCGACTCTCATTACATCAAGCTCTATAAAATTATCGATTTTTTTTTCTTTCTTCCTCTTTCAACTTTATTTTCTTTTTGATCTTTTCTTTCCACAATTTTTAATTATTCTTTTTGATATATTATTATCATCATAAAAAAAGTGTATATACAGTACAAAAATATTGGTAATAGTATTATATTATTCTACTGTTTCTTTCAATGTATAAAATACTATTTTTAATTATGATGATGTTACATATTTTATATATGGCAAACTCTTTGATGAAGTAATTATGACAATTTTCTTTTGATAGAAAATGTTTCATCATTATCTTCTCATTTTACTTTGAAGAAAAATATGAAAATATCAATTCTGAGTTTGGAGTACTTTTTGGCGTGTAAAAGCAAGCATGGATATTGGAATTTTATTATTTTGTGTCGTAAACATTAAAAAAAAAAGTGAGATACTTTATGGTTTTTGTTAAAAATAATATTTTAAAATTATGACATATATCTGTCAATTCTTGCACATTTTTAGCTTAAAAAAAATGGAAAAAATTCTTAAATGTTTGAAATTAATATTTAATTTCTTTTTCCAAATAAAACTTTATTTTATGTATAGTTAAAAATAAGTGCTTATATTTTAAACATTATTATACGTATATAGACTTTTGATGATGCCAACTAAATATTTCCCTGATATGCAAATTGCGAAATAAATTTACAATTGAAGCCAGTAAAGATTGATATACTGATATTATAGTATAATATAGCGCACCCCACTACCGGTTCCATAATAAGAAATACTTCATTTGAAGTAACGCAAGAAACCGATAATTACACACAAACAATTGAAAAGATAAGAAGAGAAGTATTAAAACGTTTTTCTAGTTTCCGATATTGTCCTCGTTGTATATAATAATTTATGCAAATTTATTTTTATAATCGAGTAATAATAATTCACATCACCTGTTCCATATATCAATTTATTTCACTGATTATTTATAATATAATACGATTTTAAATAAACATGAACATCAAAAATACAAAAATAGGGTGATTTTATATTTATTTATTCCAGGAACTATAATGTATACAGAATAATATACTTTTTTTTTTTCTTTGTAACGTCCCCGGGAAAATATAGTAGTCACATCTTTTTCTTCTTCTTCTTTTTTTATTGAACGTTATAGGAACTGTCAATGTTCTGCCTGACTAAACTATGACGTCACTTCCGAGTAGAATGAGAGAAAGAGAGAGAAACCGGAAGGAAGGAAGTTTTAAAAGAAGAGAGAGAGAGAGAGAGAGAGAGAGAGAGAGAGAGAGAGAGACCAAAAAGTTATATAAAAAATCTTTCTTTATATAAATCGAACATGAAAATTTATTCCAATATAAGAAATCACGTTTACATAAACAAAAGCATTACATAAATAAAAGAGTAACGAAAAAAAAAAAAAAAAAAAAAAAAAAAGTTTGCGACCCCATTAAGTGAAGACTAAAATAATGGTTATTGCAGTCAATGGGGATTCACATATGTCGGGGAAAACGACTGAATTATTTCCAGAACGTGGCTTAAACATTAAACTCTATATATATATAAATATATGTATGTTGGATCATGACTCTTTTTTTATATACACTCCGAGTACGCCGGAAAATAACCATTTGTTTTGTTGCTTTATATATAAAAGACAAGAGAAAAATACGGATACATATAAAAAAAATGTTATATAGACTTTACTAAGTACAATTTGCACTTAAGCCAAAACAAAAAAACTATAGATTATATTTATTTTAGGGTGTATTAACTTTTAACCTAAAAGAATGAACTTGTAACTTGTGTTTCTATTAATATTTCATTTTGACCCAATATTTTGTTATATTATCCATGTCATAAATTTTTGTCACGTAAAAATATATTAGTGCACAGAATTGCGAGAAAAAGTTTTTTTTAAACAGGCAAAGTATATACACGAAGTAATCGTTAGCCAACTTTTAATTTTATTCCAAAATTATCAAATCAACGAGATTTAAGACCGAAGAAAGAGGAAGTGAGAGAGAGAGAGAGAGAGAGAGAGAGAGAACTAAATCTAATATTAATTATTACAATTTTCATGGTAACTGATTTACGGCAAATTTTACTAGCGCCTAGTACTTCGCAACCCTTTGTACATTACTACCCTTGTTGTTGCCTACTCCACAGGATATCACAAAATTTCAAACTATAATGTGACAAATGTTGTCACTTTAACACAAAATTAATCTTTCTCAACAATCAAAATATTAAAACTTATAATTATCATTCAAAAAATATTATTATACTTTTTTTTTACAAGATAATTAAACTTGAAAAAGGTGAAAATTTTAATATAAAAATAAATTAAAGTTTTTTTTCCCTTAGCTACATAATGAGAAAGAGAAAAATTTCCTTGAATTAAAATCAATTTTTATATACTATATGTATAGTATAGAGTAGAGGAAAAAAAATATTATAAGGATGTAAAGGAAAAAAAAAACTGAAGGTAAATTATTTTTTAATCATAAAATTGGTTCTCTCAGCAGGGGTACAGAGAGGCGGCTGACGTTTAGCTATACTTCACGTGGTGAGCCTCGTAATTAATGATTTGTTTATTAGCGCTCCAAATTACGCAGCGCTGCCAACTCCTTCTATTTTTTTTGTACCTGTCGAGGTGCGAGCTATCAAATGTAGCGGCTTGTCAGAGGTTGCCGCGAGGTTCTCTGCTGCTTCTGCCGTGCCGCGGTGTGAGTGAGAGAGAGAGAGAGAGAGAGAGAGAGAGAGAGAGAGAGAGAGAGAGAGAGAGAGAGAGAGAGAGAGTGAGGCAGAGGGTGTCAGGTGGAAAACGAAGACAAATGAACGTGTGGATGAAAAAGCAACTCTTCGATTTTTATACTTAATTTTATATAGATTTCTATGACGTAATTATTGATCGTAAATTATGTTACATCACATTATATATAGTTCTAAAGTATGAGTCAATAAAATTAATAATATAAAAGAGAATAAAGTTTGAAAATTGTCAAGTATATCAATATATACTGTACTTTCTTTTGCTAAATATTTCTTGGCAGCTTATAGCTTTGTCAAAATTTATTTTGTTGGTTTTAAAAATAAACTAGCTTTAGAAATCCATAAAAACATGACTGTAATGAGCTGAAAATTTATAGCAATTATCCTTATAGTTAAACTCAAGTTAGCATAAAATTTGGAAGAAAAAACTCTTGAGCTGCTGAGCTGCTGACATGCACAGGTAATTTTATTCCACTTCCGGATTCATTAGTTTCGTTTAACTTGAATTTTGATTAAAATAATCTTATTTTTTAAATTAATATTTACATACGATAATGAGTTTTCGGCATGTTGAAGGATGATTTTTCTTGGTGTTTCATGCTTTAGAAGGTTATTGGCAACTGGCGTTCAAGTCTCCTTATACAAAGTTTAATGTGCGACCAGGACACCGCGTGCAAGGTTGCTCACTCCACTCACACAATAGTCATGATATTGGACAATATACTCTAACAGTGAGAATTGTATATAAAATAGAATGTATATTATAATATATTATAATGATATGATGTTACTGTAAACTACCAATGTCTAATAAATAAATAAATGTCAGTATCTGAATCTTTTATTTTCTTTCCCGCACTTGTTTTGGTCTCTGTTGTTGTAATTTTTTCTTCATTTGGAGATAGATGATGCAATATTATATTTGTACTAAAATTACATAAAAATTTACATAAATACTATAAAATTTGGAAATATAATTTTTGTTCAAATTTTTGACTATATGTTATACAAATAATATTAGAGCAATGAAAAGATAAAACTTTGTTTAATATTCAGTTATATTTTCAAGTGCATTTTTTTTTTTCAATGTTTGCATGATAAATCAATATTTAAAACATGTTTTTTTATTTCTTTATCCTACAATCATAATATACGCTCAATACATCAGCAAATTCTCGACTATGTTCAGAGAGAGAGAGAGAGAGAGAGAGAGAGAGGAGAGAGAGAGAGAGAGAGAGAGAGAGAGAGAAATGATAGGAAAATACAAACTAAAAAATGCACAACTTAACAAAGTGCAGAAAATTATTTTATTTTGTTATTATTTTATTATTTTTGCTAATACTGATGAAACATACTTTGGTAGAGACAACTTGTCATATACAGTACATATATAATTGAATTGAATTAATTAATAAAATACCTATACTATATAGAAAACATGTTTAATAATTTATGAGAATATATCTGACAGCTAATAATGTTAAATATTGCTGACTAAACGTTCCTTGCATGGATTTTAATGCACACAGTTTTTGTTTATGTATTGACTTGTTTTACTCTGTAAAAGATATGGAACGCAATAAAATTTTCATTATTTTCATTCTTTAATGGTTTTAAAACAATTTTAAAATAAAATAACAGCTATGGACTTACTCGAGAACTCAGTCTCGACAACAAGACAGACAAGACTATAATGTTTGTCTTATTGTGATGCACATAATTATATTATAGATCAGTGACGTTTACGTTACACTTGCAGCTATATATAGGTATATATATATATATAGGTAGGTGGGTTGTTTTGTAAGCGACACGATGATCCACCCTGCCTGTGGTCGTTGCTCTCTTCTTCT
>CASGGR010000011.1:22500-96573 GCA_949318235.1 Ecdyonurus torrentis | reverse complement strand
TCAGGTAATATAGGGTACCGACCTTATATCTAAAAAAAAAAACCTAGAAGTGTTTTAGGTCTAAATTTGATGTCATTGTGTAGCTAGCCGTTATAAAATTTGCAAGAGTTTTGACCATCCCAAAAAAAATAAATAAATAAATAAATAAATAAATAAATAAATAAATTAACATTATGTTTTACTTATGGGCTTAAAATTTCAAAAAAATTATATAAAAATAATTTGCACCGTGACCCTCTCAAATTTTCATATACAGTATTTGAAATTGTCTCAAGCTGAAGTATCATTGTGCAAAATTTCAGATTTTTTTGATATTAAAAGTTTGAGTCATATGGCTGACGTCGGTACCCTACTTCCTTAAACGTAAAGAAAGATGTAAATGTTGACTCACCTCGTATGGCGTAGCACAAAACCTGAAGGCGTCACACTCCACCATCTTACAGAACATGTAGTAGTGCTCTGGCAGGTCGTTACTCTTGACAAAGTCGAAGTACTCACAGATCTCCATCCACTCTTTCTTTGTCACCTTGTATTTACATGCATGCTTGGCAGGCTGCTTGAAGTACAGGCCATACACCAAGTACGCTGCCAGTAACCTCTGTGTGCTGCTTTGTGGAGGCAGCCAGCATGACTTGGCGGCCAAGAACAAGTCGTCAGTGAAGTCAAGCAGGTCTTGCTCCGAGGTACGTCCACTGTGACATAGGGCTTAATTAGTAATTATGTCGAAATAAATTTTTATTTTTGTGACAAATGAGGTTAAATAATGTTTCTTCTATGTTGACAATGTATAAGACACCACAAACATGGCGACAAAGTGCAAGGATGTGAAAGGGGTCTATTGACTAATAAAGGAACAACTTTTTTAAGGTCAACGAAGCGATTTTGGTCACATCCGCTTCCTTTTCGACGTTCTAGTCGGTCTCAAAACAGTTGTTCCTTTATTAATATAATAATAATACGCTTTGACGCCATACTGGAGTAATAAATAACGTTGTTCGGCATAGGACAAACTTTGTTTTCATTAAGAAATCGTCACGCAGTTATTTTTTCTCATATGAAATTCTAGCTATTAACATCATCAATGCTCTCAAAAATATTGACTTAAAACTGGAAAAATGTGGTATTAACCTATGCTGTCCATGTAATTGAGTGATCCAACATGGCGTCGACTTTAACATAAATGCACACACCCTATACAAGATTTCAAAAAACAAAGAAAAAATACCGGACGCATCGCATGTATGTGTACATAAGAAAAACGTATTTCAGACGCCCCATGT
The DNA here is from genome assembly GCA_949318235.1 of Ecdyonurus torrentis. Lineage (NCBI taxonomy): Eukaryota > Metazoa > Arthropoda > Insecta > Ephemeroptera > Heptageniidae > Ecdyonurus > Ecdyonurus torrentis. The sequence continues at coordinate 95,293 of CASGGR010000011.1, read as the reverse complement.
GAAACACATATTACACATATGATACAATTACGACAGTTTTTCAACGTATTTGCCAAAGAATTATTTGAATTATCATTAAATTTAATTAATAACTTACCAGAAAATAAGAGAGAACGTCATATCTCGCCATACTTGAGCAAATATCTCAAAATCTACTTTAGGTTTTTGTTGAAGACGTTTCAGCAATTCTTCGCAATCTTGAAGTGCGGCTGCGTAGCGAGCTCTGTTGTTAGAACTCATTGCAGTAACTTAATATGCCAGTCTGTATGTTTAATTACAATTAACCAAGTAATTAAGTTAATACCAGAGCTGATAATGCAATAATTTAGCTAAAATTTGAGACTTTCTCTGCAAAACACTACATGTGCTAATATTTTTTATTTTATTTTTTTTATTTGTCAATGACTAGTGCTGCCACCTATAATAACAAAGCAAAAAAAAGCGGCTATTTTAAAAACTTTTTCGCAAAGCAGAAATTATTGCCAGCGCAGCTTTTAGAGTCAATTACAGGGTGGTTTCATTCATGTTAAAGTCGACGCCATAAGTGAGTACTAAATAACATGGGCCAGTACGGGAAAATAACTTATTTTGCCAGTTTAAAAATACTTCGCAATATTTTTGAGAGCATTGATGCTGTTAACAAGTTGAGTTGCAGTACCTCAAGTATGCAAGAAAAATAATAACAAAAAAATAGCTAATTTACCAAAGAAAGTAGTCAAAAATTACGTTTGTCCTATGCTGAGCAATGTTATTCATTTCTCAAGAAGAGCATCGAAAAAGCATTCAGAATGACGTCATGCGTACATACCCTTTATAGTCAATAAATCAAAACATTCAATTTTATTGCTAAATTTATTGATAATGACGATTTTTGAGTACAAAATAGACATAAAAAAATTGATTATCTAATTATATATATAAAAAAAAGCTCTTAGAAAAATTATGAAAATAGTTATTTGTTTATATTATTTATTTTTCTATATTTGAGTTTTTTTTTCTACTTAATTGTTATTCTATTATGCAATAAAACCATAAATTATAATTATTTTTTTTACATTTTTTAATATTTATTATTTTCCTTTTTTTTTATTTAATTAGATTTTTGCAACATTTCCTACTGTTGTCGTATTCAATAAAACTTTATTATATTAAATATTTGTAGTTAAATTTATTAATAATGATGACTTTTTGAGTACAAAACATCAACATAAATAAGAGATTTGATAATGCAACGTATTGTATTGGACTTGTATTACTTGTAGAACTCGTGTTCTGATTCGTCTTTCTTGATATTGTTCTTGTAGCCTTTCTCAAAGTCCTTGGGTAGTACGATGTACCTGTTCTCTCGGACTGCATGCATACCAGCCTGAAATCAAGCAATCAATCAATCAATCAACAAAACAATCAATTACCTCCCTAAGCTGCAACACTAACTAACTAGTTAAAGACGTAGAACACCTTGGACAAAAAACTTGCCTAATACCCTAAAATACCCAAATATCAGCATTATTTTGGCCAAAGTCATTGATTTCTAATTTATTTTCCATTTACAAAATGTCAGTTGCGGGTTTACTACGTCACAGCTCGCCTGTTTCCGCGCGTGTGGACCAGGTGAGCTGTGACGTAGTAAACCTGCAACTGACATTTTGTAAATGGAAAATAAATTAGAAATCAATGACTTTGGCCAAAATAATGCTGATATTTTAGGATATTAGGCAACTTTTTTGTTCAAGGTGTTCTACGTCTTTAAAGGTTAACCTGAGACATGGAAAAGGCAAAATATCTCAAAATTGTTTTGATATGCTTTCTTATGGGGCAATGAAGCTGTTATAATTTGCGTTAAAATTATTTCTCAGAGCTGAAATTTTTAATGTAGCTTACTGAGCCTCAAAGCTATTGTTTTCTGGATTTCAAGTCAATTGAATAAAAAAGTAATTTGGGTCCAAATTGATTGAAATCCAGAGAAACAGCTAGCTTACAATAAATATAAATATTAGGCTTAGTTAGCTTCAATAAAAATTCCAGCTCTGAGAAGTAATGATTCTAACTTAAGTTATAGCTGCTTCATTGCCCCATAAGAAAGCATGTTAAATGTAGACAGGAACACAAAGTCGTCTGCTAGCACTTTGTTAGTATTGTTGAGCTGTCAGTTTGTTTATTTTATCCCTGAACACACTTTTGCAACGTCTGCTATTCTCCCTCTTTCAGATCAACTGATTGCACACTAAAGTTACCTCTTGGCAGATAGCGTTGATGTCAGCGCCAGAGATATGATCAGGTCTGGCCACGTAATCCTCCAAGTCCACCTCGTCACTCAGGTTCATGCGTGACGTGATGGTAGAGAAAATCAGTCTCTTCTGTCGTCTGTCTGGAAGTGGGAACTCAATCTTACGATCTAGGCGACCAGGGCGGAGCAAGGCGGGGTCCAGCGTGTCAGCGCGGTTAGTAGCCATTATCACCTGCGATCACAGATAAATATAGTGAAAAAACTGACGTAGGGTCTTCAGTAGTCAGTTCAATGTAATCCTGGTGACATTGGTTACATTGAACTGACTACTGAAGCTGCTAACATCAATCAATATTGATTTGTATACAAGTTAGCAGCTTCAGTAGCCAGTGCATGTAATCCTGGTGACAAGCTGATTACATTGCACTGGCTACTGAAGCTGCTAACATCAATCAATATTGATTTGTATACAAGTTAGCAGCTTCAGTAGCCAGTGCAATGTACTCCTGGTGACGAGCTGATTGCATTGCACTGGCTACTGAAGCTGCTAGGGTCACTCAAAGTGCAGTCCTACCTTGACATTGGTGGTCTGGTCAAAGCCGTCCATCTGGTTGAGCAGCTCCAGTAAGATACGCTGGACCTCTCTGTCTGCGCCAGTCTGTGCGTCAAACCTCTTGGTAGCAATGGCGTCAATCTCGTCAATGAAAATGATGGCGGGGGAGTTCTCCTTGGCCAGGCGGAACACGTCGCGCACCATGCGAGGACCTTCTCCGAGGTACTTCTGTACGAACTCTGACCCAACCACGCGAATGAAGGCGGCTGTCACGTAAAACAAACATCAATATATTAACATCTATGTCTAGTTCCTTGTTAATAAAGAATGATTTGATATATATTGTGGAACAGATACTAAATACATACTACTACTTTCCATGTAAACTTTCGTTAAAACATCGCGATCTTTCTTACGATAATTCTTCTGGAAATAACGCGCGATAAATTAAAAAATCTCAAATACATTTGAATAAGTGAATTCCATCTCGCTCGAATATAATTAGCTAAAATGACCTGACGAGTTGCTGCGTTCATATGCTGTGCACCAAGAGTGAAAACGAAATATTTTTAAAAAATCAATAAATTATTCTAACCTGACCAGTTATTTTTTATCAAGTTCTACACAAATTTAAGTTTCTAGCATTGCGCAAAGAAACTTTTTTCCCACTTGAATACGAGATTTCTGCCAGTGTGAACAAATAAATTTATCAAAAACAATTCGATTATGTAAAACAAAAAAATGTTGATTTGCGACTCAACATATAATAATAAGTATCAATTTTTTTTTTTTTATCATGTCGCGCAAACTGTAGGCCTAAGCCTGTTTATCGCGTGTGGTCAAAAAAATACGAGAGAGAGACAGAGAGAGAGAAAAAATTTTTTAAATGAGTAGCTACATATTTCTCCTATTTTTGAAGATTTTCTCTCTTCAAACCCTGCAAGTATTCAAGTTTTAACTTTTTTCTTTTAAAAATTTGACAGTTTTTTTTTTCATTATTGCATACTTTACAGGCGCGCAGTATTATTTTTTTCCCACTCTGTGGTAATTTTCTAGTAGTATGCGAAATTATTTATTATTATTTTATTTTTTATTGTAACGCGTCTTTCTTTCAAACAGTTTATGAAATACGTATTTTGGCATGCTTTAGTGGAGCAAAAATATTCTTGGCGTAAATTTACCATTTTTTATTAATTAGACATGTATTTACGGCATTTTTGTATACAATTTCGTTATAACAAAGTGGAGATTCCTGAGGTCACTTGAATTTCGTTATAACGAGGTTTTACTGTATTATCTACTGTACAGTATATAAAATACAAAATGTGACCAATGTTACCTGACCTGACATAGTTTTGTCTGTCTGTCTGTGACAATATTACCTGTGGTATGATGAGCGACAGCCTTGGCTAACATAGTCTTGCCGCAGCCCGGAGGTCCGTACATGAGCACGCCACGAGGAGGGTCGATACCAATCTGTTTATACAGCTCAAAGTGGGTCAGCGGCAGCTCTACTGCCTCACGTATCTCTTGCTTCTGCATGTCCATGCCTCCGATATCAGAGTACAGCATGTCAGGCTTCTCATCTGTAACATACAAGTGTTAGTACAGACACCCTGTATGTGACCTAGCTGCTTCAGTAGCCAGTGCAATGTAATCAGCTCGTCACCAGGATAACATTGCACTGGCTACTGAAGCTGCTAATTTGTATTCAAATCAATATTGATTGATGACGTACCAGCTTGGAGCATGGAGATAGAAGAGTCAGCTTCGGGTGGCAGAACGTCAACCAGAGCATTGCTGTGCTTGTGCAAGGCCACGCTGGCAGAGGGCTTCAACAGCTCACGGTCAATCGTAGACAGGATACGCACGTAGTAGTTTGAGCCTATAACATACATAATAATGTAAGTAAAATGTACTAATTTAACATTGTAGAAGCCTCTTGTTAGTGTGTTTGTGAGAAAACTACTGCACTCAGGTCACAAATATTTAAATGTGCAATAATACTGTCACTCCATAAGAATCGTTACCCCCCCCCCCCCTCTTCTCCTTTTGAGACCATAAATCAGGATTGCCTTTTGGATCTTATTAGCTTTATTCTGCCCCCCCTTTTTTTTCCTTTTTGTTTTTGTTTTCCTTTAATTTTTTTAACAGTGCTTGGGATTTAATGAAAGGCTACGATCCTAGGCTTACTAACAAATAAAACTTTTTTTTACCTTACTAAATAACACGAGGAAGCAGCTACGAGAAAATAACACATTTTGTCAATTTAAAAATATTAAACAATATTTTTGTGAGCATTGATGTTGTAAATAGCTTCAATTTCAAGTATGGGAGAAATATAATAAAAACTAACTGATTTCTCAATGAAAGCAAAGTTTGTCCTATGCTGAGTAATGTCATTTATTGCTCCAATATGGCGCTGAAGCAGAGTATGATGTCATGTGGATACATTCTATAGTGTGTGCATGGCGCCATATTGGAGTAAGGAATAACATAGGACAAACTTCGTGTTTCTTTGAGAAAAGTTAATTTAATTGTTTTTCTCACAGGCTTGAAATTACACAAATAGCAGACTTATGCAAAATTGTGTTTAGTGATAAAATAAACAAACTGACAGCTCAACAATACTAACAAAGTGCTAGCAGACGACTTTGTGTTCCTGTCTACATTTAACATGCTTTCTTATGGGGCAATGAAGTAGCTATAACTTGACTTACAATTATTTCTCAGAGCTGAAATTTTACTGTATCTTACTGAGCCTACAAGTTTTTATTTTCCTATATTTAAAGTCCATTTAGTGAAAATAATAATTTGTAACCAAATCACTTGAAATCCGGGCAAACAAAAGCTTTGAGGCTCAGTAAGCTACAGTAAAAAGTTCAACTTTAAGAAATAATTGTAAGTCAAGTTATAGGTGCTTCATTGCCCCATAAGAGCGCATGTTAAATGTAGACAGGAACACAAAGTCGTCTGCTAGCACTTTGTTAGTATTGTTGAGCTGTTACTTTGTTTATTTTATCACTAAACACACTTTTGCATGTCTATTAACAACATCATTGCTCTCAAAAATATTTCTGTATAGTATTTTTAAACTGGCAAAATATGTTGTTATTTTCCTAAGCTGCCCATGTTATTGAGTGATCCAACAGACTGTTGTTGAAACTATGTTGACTTTAACATGAATGCAACCTGCACCCTATATATATGCTCACCAGTGGTACTGCCCACGATGCCAGTGTTCTGGTCAACTGCCTCTAAGAACTGCCCGATGACCAGAGGAACACTCTGAATCCTCTTGACCTCCTCTTGTGCATGAAGATATTCGTTCTTGAGGTTACGTTGCTCATCCTTGATGTACTCCTCTTGAACTGCTAAGAACTCTAACTGTCGCTGCAGCTTCTGTTCATACAAATCAATATGGGGTGATGTTAGCATATACATACAAATCAATATTGATTGATGTTAGCAATTAGCATATTATAGTGTATGTATTCAAGTATACCGGTATGTATGTATGTGTAAATAATACGTACATATGAGGTATGTGTATATACAGTACATACATACGGTATATTTACTACAGTACATACGTATATTACGTACCTTATATTTGGTATACAGATCCTCATTATCCAAGTCATCATACGTGCTCAGTGCAGGAACTGCCTGCGGTTTGAATTCTTGACTGTTTTCTTCCTGAAACTTTGAAATTAAAATATGCAACAAAAAATACCATCATGCATTATGAACATATATGTAAAATTACTGTTTTTGACGCTAAAATTGAACTCAAAAATACTCGTTTGGGTACCAAAATCTTTCTTAAAATACATGACATTAAAATAATGGTTTTCAAGCCTTTTATTTGCAGCTTTTTAGCCTAATTTTACACCAAAACCTAATAAAATAAAAAAAATCATCAAACATATGAAAGTAATAATTTTTTTTGTCGCTAAAATGTATTCAAAAATACTTGTTTGGGCATCAAAATGTTTCTTAAAATACAGGCGAATAATTAATTAATATTTATGCTTTTAATTTGCAGTCTTTTAGCCCAATTTTACTACATACAAAAAGTTCTAGTTTATTCATTCTAAAAAAATAACCTCATCGTGCATTATTATGAACTTACAAAATTTCTATTTTTGTCGCTAAAATAGACTCAAAAATACTCGTTTAAGCATTAAAATCTTTCTTTAAATAGAGGACATTGCAATTATTAATGTTTATGCATTTTATTTATTACATTTAGCCCAATTTTTCTACAAAAACTTGTTGTTTGGACTTTACAAAAAAAGCCCATCATGCTTTTGCCCAAGTATTTTTCAAGCACGTAAGATTCGTCCCCCACTTTGATTTAAATCTTAATTTAATCTACGTTTACTAAAAGTTAATTATCTTAATTATGTTTAGCCTAAAACGTCAATTAAATCTGCAAATTAAACTTACTTTTTCAGTAATAACAACAGACATCTCTTCCATGTTTCTTCAGTTCACCGAATTTTTGACAAGTCAGTGTGGAGATTTTTAAATTGTGATTGGTCGGTTTGGGAAGATGGCGCTCGGCGAAGTTGAAGTGCTGTATAATTTGAATGCTAAAAAAAGACGAGAATGTTCGAATCGAGCTTTGTTTTTATTTTATTTTTTCGATATTTTTAATATAATAAAAAGTAATTAGCATTTAAATGGCTTAAATTAGAAACAGAAATGATCATAATTGACGTTGCAAGCTTGAAAATTACAATGTTTAGTTATATTTAGAAGCAATGAGCTAAAATTAAAACTTCCATATTTGGTGGTTTTTCTCTCGTTCATTTCATATTGCGCTTCGCTGCCATACTTGAGCACTAAATAACAAGTGCCAGTATAATGAAAAAAAATCTATACGGTGTATGCATTCATCTTAAAGTATTCACCAAAGAAGAAGAATAACATGGGTGGTATAGGAAAATAACTCATTTTGACAGTTTAAAAACACTATAATATATTATGCAATATTTTTGAGAGCATTATATTGATATGTTATTTGTAACGGAACTACAATTGAAATTTAAAATATTAAAAACAGATAATTACATTAAATTTGTTAAGGATAGATTAAGTAAAACTGAAGACTGAAGATATCAGCCTGGCCTTCTATAATACCCCTGCATTTAATATTAATGGGTGGAAAGGCCCAAACTGTACAGACAGGCATGTTAATTATTACCCGTAATGCGGTGCATGGTTTCCACCATGTAATCTGTCAGATTAAAGAATATCACGAGTGTAATGATAAATGTTTGTTATGTGGTGGCCTATGTACTAGGTACCATTTACTTCACTGTCCATCTCGGATCCTATCATTAAGTCAATATGCAAAAATGTAGACCTATAGAGATTGCAATGTAAATATATATGTATAAGTACACCTTGGTGTTTTATAAATAAAATAATAATAATATGTTGAATTAGTATCTCAGGCATGTGAGAAAAATAACATGAACCAAAAATTAACAGATGCTCCAAGAAAATTGCCTAAACCAAAGTTTGTCCTATGCTGAGCAATATTGTTCACTAGTCAAGTATGGCCTCCAAGCGCATTAAATATGACGTCATCTTCACACACTCTATACTATTTTGGTAAAAAAAAAAAAAAAAAAAAAAAAAAAAAAAAAAAAAAAAAAAACAACGACAGCGAGTAGTTCCTTCATATACACAAAGTTTATTTATTTCATTTTGTACATTTTACATTCAAGTAATTATATATAAATTTACAACATAATGTCAACAGTCTAAATTATTATTTGATTTCACACGTCTTTGCTATAGGGTGTTCGCATCCATATAAAAGTCGACGCCATATGTAAGCACTAAATAACATGGGCAAGCAGCTATGAGAAGTTAACACAGAGATATGATGTTAAATTTCATGTATGTAAGAAAAATAATAATAAAATACGTAACTGATTTCTCAATAAAATTGCTGAGTAATGTTATTTATTGCTTCAATATGGCGTCCAAGCGCAGTATGACATCATGTGCAGACACCCTATAGATGCATGTATGCGTTCAGTGACTTTATATAACAACAAAATTATCACTGACCTTTAATAAATCAAATCACAGTTCAAAGCTTCTTAGTCACCTAACTCCAAGGATCTTACCACATTTAAAAGAAACAATTATAAGGTAGTAGGGTACCGACCGTAGAAGTGATTTGGGTCTAAAATTGGTGTCATTGTGTAGCTAAGGGTCACACCTAGCCGTGATAACAATTTCAACATGTTTCACCATCCCGCAAAAAAAGAAAAAAACAATTAAATTGACATTGGGTCTTATGGGCTTAAAATTTCAAAAAAATCATATATAATTAATTTGCACGGTGACCCCCTAAAATTTTTATATATTTGAAATTGTCTCTAACTAAAGTATCATTGTGCAAAATGACAGTTTTTTTGATGAGAAAAGTAGGAGTCTAATGGCTGACGTTGGTACCCTACTCCTTAATTACACTCCTAGTATTTCTAATATTAAAATGTTGCAATTAACAGCGCTGGCTTTACTTACTTTGCACAATAGAAGTTGTAAGGAGAAGTGGAGGTGTCACGTGGCACACAGTTATAATGTTTATATAGGGTGTATGCATTCATGTTAAAGTCGACGCCATGTTGGATCACTCAATAACATGGGTAGCATAGGAAAATGACACATTTTGCCAGTTTAAAATACTATGCAATATTTTTGAGAGCATTCATGTTGTAAATAGCTTGAATTAGTATCTCAAGTATGTGAGAAAAATTATGGTTAAAAAAAAAAAATTCCCAAAGAAAATACCAAAAAACAAAGTTTGTCCTATGCTGAGCAATGTTATTCATTACTCTAGTAAGGCCTCCAAGTGCATTACATTAAATATGACGTCATGCAGATACACCCTATAACTGAGAGCTTTTGTCATATACTGTATAAATGACATTATCAATCAAATAAGATATTTACTTGAGCACATCACAGTACAGTACAAGACTGCACACTGATGTGATCTTCTTTGATTGATAATGTCAGTACAATGACGTACGACACTTATATAAACATTATAACTAAACTGTGTGCCACGTGACACCTAGCTCCACCTCTCCATACAACTTCTACTGGGCACCTAAGTAAGCCCAGTGCTGCTAATTATATACTTTTCTGTGTTATTATTGATCCTAACCAGAATGGGTTTTTTCCTTAAATTAATTTTAAAATAGTTAAGAAATTTTTAATTCAGGATTAACCTTACATGTGACTGATTTTTTTTTTTCAATTTTTATCATACGTTTATATTAATATTTTCTGATACTAAAATAACAGTCATTTAAATAAATGAAATATGTACACAGCTTTCAGTTTTTTTTGTTTTTTTACGAACTTCAAAGTTCAAACACATGTGTAGCAATCAATTTGTCCATTGCTTAATGTAGGTAAAAAATAACATGCGTCAAATATAGGACGTGCTATACTACCCTTGTTAAATTTTACCACATAACCAATGGTTAAATTGATTTGAAATTTGCTAAACATGGATTTCACACTTCTGATAAAAATTGAAAGAAAAAAAAAAAAAAACTAGTAAGATCCAAGTGTACTCCTGCTATCTGCCCATGAATTGTTTAACATAGCCAAAAAATTAAACAATTCACAAATATAACAAGAGTTCTCTTAATTTTTATTATTGTGGCTTGATATTTCGTTCACTGCAAATCTGTCACTTCTACAGCCTTACAAACTGGGGCGAACTTGTCAAGTTTACAAGTTAGCAGCTTCAGTAGCCAGTGCAATGTAATCAGCTCGTCACCAGGATTACATTGAACTGGCTACTGAAGCTGCTAACTTGTATACAAATCAATAATGATTGATGTTAGCAGCTTCAGTAGCCAGTTTAATGTAATCAGCTTGTCACCAGGATTACATTGAACTAGCTACTGAAGCTGCTAACTTGTATACAAATCAATATTGATTGATGTTAGCAACTTCAGTAGCCAGTGCAATGTAATCAGCTCGTCACTAGGATTACATTGTACTGGCTACTGAAGCTGCTAACTTGTATACAAATCAATATTGATTGATGTTAGCAACTTCAGTAGCCAGTTCAATGTAATCAGCTCGTCACCAGGATTACATTGAACTGGCTACTGAAGCTGCTAACTTGTATACAAATCAATATTGATTGATGTTAGCAACTTCAGTAGCCAGTTCAATGTAATCAGCTCGTCACCAGGATTACATTGAACTGGCTATTGAAGCTATAGAAGAGAAATTTAGTTTTGAGTGCAATGGATATTTAAGACAATGATAAGCAAATGACCTTGGTGCCAGTTCAAGGTCACCAGTAACAAGGTATAGTAATGACTATTGTTCACTCAATTTGGCAAAGAAATTTGCAGGGAAAATGTATTTTAGAGCCAAATTTACCCAAGATAAATCTTAATTTTGAAATCATGATCCATATAAATTTACATTTACAACCCATGTTATTTATATGTTGTTGTTTTTTTGTTATAAAAGTACGTGTAAAAAGTGACTGTTTATGAAAATTGTAATTACATTTAGTTGAATTTAAGAAGAAGAAAAAATAGGATTAATAAAAAAAAAAAAAAAAAAAAAGAAATACACTTGAAAAGCCTTGTTTTAAATCAATGTGGAAGCACAAAATATATTTAACTTCTTTTTAAAAAGTAGAAGAAAGTGAAGATTGCACTTTAAGTTACACATTTTTCCTTTGTAAAAAATAAAAAAATTGGCCATAGATAGTTTTTTTTTTTCATTATTATTATTTTTTTTTTCATTATTGTTATCATTTTTCTGTAAAATATATCATCCCTGCAACTTTCATGAGCGAAGTGCGTAGTATAAGTCAATATACCATTTAATCACAAGCTGCTAACTTGTATACAAATCAATACTGTATAGATTGATGTTAGCAGCTTCAGTAGCCAGTTCAATGTAATCAGCTCGACACCAGGATTACATTGAACTGGCTACTGAAGCTGCTAACTTGTATACAAATCAATATTGATTGATGTTAGCAGCTTTAGTAGCCAGTGCCATGTAATCAGCTCGACACCAGGATTACATTGAACTGGCTAATGAAGATCCTAACTTTCATACAGACCTACAAGAGCTGTTCTTGTACGTTGGTAGCCGCTAACTCCAGCAACCTCCACGCTGCCCTGGGGTCAAGTTCTGATTGGTCACGACACAATACCCACACGTAGTTGACCCTCATCACTTTGTCAGGGTCACCCTCGACCACCTTGCCTGCGCTGTCTCGTACACACATGATTTGCTGCGCTGTAAACGTGATGATCAGTACTGGGCCTTGGTCCATCATCTTGCCCATCGCTAAGTCAACGTTGTCCACGTCAAGAACCTGCAATCATTAAGAACAATGAGTACATCTGAATTGATATGGAATTACATTTTTTTTAAACAGTTTCAGATAGAATATGAGGCTAAAAATTGGCTATTCTTATTTTCCAAAAAGCCGTCGCTTTAGCCATAGACCACATAAAACAACATGTGCTTTTTAATGAATATGTAAACACGAAAATAGATCTTCAAAACTATCGACAATTTTTACCAGAATGTTAAAGTAGCCCCACGGGAGAGCGTGAAAATACTGTAAAGTATGAAATTTGCGTATGTAATTTGCGTGACTATTCATGTTTATGACATCAGAAACATGCAAAAATCAGTATGAAAATGTTGTGCGGGTTGCATAAATTGAAGTTTTCTGATTACTACTACGGAGCTACTGTTAGGTTTTGAGACAAACTAAAGTTATTTATGTAAGTCCCATCACGTTTCAATAGTTTTTTTATTATTTTATATTAGGCCCTATAATTTATAGTATAGGTATTATTTTATTATAATAATAATTTATAATATATAGGAAAAAACCATTGCTTTTGGTATTAATTACGTTTAAAAAAAAAAAATAGAAAATAGTTGGTAGAGATTAGAGCACGTTGAATTGAAAATTAACCCCAAATTTTGGATTTATCCATTTCAGATCATTTGCAGCAAAAAACATTTTTCAAGGTCAAATGGACGTAGGACATTATAGCGGAGCACCCTCGTTATGTTTTGTTCTGGTCTATTTCTTTCAGAAATGTTAACAGAAGCAATGAAGCTGAAGATAACGTAAGGCATCGACTGAGAATTTTGTTTCTCTTTTCCAAATTTATCTGATCGGCGAGATCTATTTGCGGTAAAAGTTCAACTCTTCAAAAAAAGTTACACAGGATAATATTTTACTGCCATCAAAACGTTGAAAATACCGGAAATAAAGATTTAAATGTTGCAGATGAAGCACGAAATACGCAGTCTCTGCCTTACGTTATCTTCAGCTTTGTTGAACACTAGTAGCCACCTACCTTGGAAGCAAACTGCATGTTCAAGGCCTTGGCCTGCTTGATTGGCGTAGCAAGTACATTGTAAGGAGCTTCGTGGCACCAGTCCTTCAAGATCTCCAGATCTCCCTGGACCATGGCCTCCAGTACGTTAGGTATTATATCTGTCTCACATTGTCTTAGAAACTGTCCCTTATCAAAGTTAGGATCAGATTTGCAAATCTCAGTCAGCGTTTCTGAAAGTTCTGTTTTCTGGAAGAGGCCTCCCATGATGTCGCTCACTTTGTCTGTGAGAAGTCGAGACGCTCTGATGACGGGGTTGTCGCTCTCGTCAAACTTTGTCTTCCAGTCTACCACCTTGTTCACGTAGGGGTTGTTGTCCTTGAAGTTCTGCCAGCTTTGGAAGAACCTGCGGAATATACGTACTTAGCAACTTTGTAGTCAAGTTAGCAGCTTCAGTAGCCAGTTCAATGTAATCCTGGTGACGAGCTGAACTGGCTACTGAAGTTCCTAGCATCAATACTTACTTAGAATCCTTGTGCAGTTCGACTCCCATGGCCTCTAAGTTAGGTTCTACGACACGACCCTCCATATCTTCAGGCACTTCCTTACGTCGCCTCAGTTTGATGGGGGTTCTGTACACCAATGCGTGCATGCTGCTCTCGTCAAGTTCTTTCTTCACTGCGGACGCTGTTTGACTTAGGGTCTGAAAACTTTTTGACTGGCCCAGTTTGTGGCCCTGTTCTGATATACTTTCTGCAGCACCTCGCGCTGACTTGCCAAGACCTTCTGATATCTCACCTAAAAACGTACACGCAAAATAAATACACCTCTTACATAAAAAAAAAAAAAAAAAAGGTTTTTTTTTTTTTTTTTTTTTTTTGCACACATACAAATCATGACACCATAATCCCTTTCAAGCTATAGGCCAGGAGAAACCCTTCTTAGTAAAGAGGGCTTACAATGATCTGTAGCTTTTAACAAACCACACACACAATAAATTAAATCCTTTGTCAACTTACTTTTTTATCATTAAGAATACTAGATTGATAATTACCATACCTTATTGTCCATGAATTAGACACCAACACGTTGATTTTGTATTTATTTTCATTTTGACGGTTATTTCACACATCTGACGTCACAATGTACTGACGCCAATCACAGTCACCGCTCTGGTTACGTGATAAATTTAAGTCCCTCCCTCAAGTTCTTTACCCCTATCACGGCCCATCTGTACATTGTGACGTCAGATACGTGAAATAACCGTTAAAATGAAAATAAACATGAAATAAAATGAAAATCAACGTGTTGGTGTCTAATTCATGGATAATTAAGTATGGTAATTATCAATCTATTATTCTAAATGATAAAAAAGTAAGTTGTCAAGGGATTTAAATTCTAGCTTATTTCTCTCCTACTGTTTCTATTATTTTTTATTGATAGGCAAAGAAAAGAATAAGAGAAACCAACAAGCGCCTTACCATCCATGCTGAGGTCCATAGCTTGGTGAAAATATTGATGGCACAAACTACACAAATATATTTACAGTCAGGGGCGTATCCAGGATTTTGTGACGGGAGGGGTCCAGCCTATATTGAGCATAGGAAAAGGGGGGAAACCACCCCCTTTTCCTAAGCTTTTTCAGGCCTGACGGGGGGGGGGGGGGGGGGGGGATACGCCCCTGAGTACTGTACTGTAACTAAGATTACTAGTTAAATATTTGTGTAGTTTGTGCCATCAAGATTTTCACCAAGCTACAGACTTCATCGTGGTAAGGCGCCTGTTGGTTTCTACTATCCTTTTCTTTGACTACGTATCAATTCCAACCGAAATGGTTTTAACTTTTCTTAATTAATTTGATTTTGTTATTGATAGCACTGTGACTGACTGACCTGCTTTCTTAGCAAAGTCTGACTTGCCGGCTTCCTCCAACACTTCGCTGACCTTCTCCTTAATGCTGCCCAGTTTCTCTTTGAACACCTCGCTGCCCTTGCTGGCTTCTGACTCCACCGAGTGAAACTTTTGTCTGCAAACACAATACAGTCCTTAGTTACATTCATATAGTAAGGTGGCACTCATATCTAAGATGGGGAATCAGGTTATGGGGGGGGGGGGGGGGTAAACTAAAAAGTTCTAATAAAAAAAAATAAAAAAAAATTAGAGGGGTCACAGCATATTAGATTTTAAATTATGTTTTTAATTTGGAAGTTTTAGTCCCATAAGAGCACATCTTAATTTCAATAAATATATTTTCTCTTTTTTGATGGTCATGAGTTCTAAAATGTTATCATAGGTAGCTGTTAGCGTTAACTTTCAAATGTCATCATAAAGTTTGAGAGTTTTCTTTTTACATTTTGAGATTAAGGCCATCTGTATAACACCCTTGTCCGCAACTTGACGATAGAGGTAAATCAGGTAGTTGGTCACATTTCAATCACAACAGTAAAAATACTCTCATTAGCAGCGTTGTGCTTGCAATTTTGTGTCCCCCTTTTATGTATATATTTAATATATTAAAGATTTTTGTGTAATATACCTTTCAATATAGCGTCCTTTAATTATAATTATCTATTACTTTTTTAAATATATGAAAAAACCATCGCGGTTAATGCTACTAATCAATAGGATAGAAATAGTACGAGAGAAACTAGAGCACTTTGTATTGAATTAAAGGTAATGCAGAGCGAAATTCTCTAATTTTGATAGAATAATGGGAATGGGATTCAAATTAATTCACTAGTATTGTTACTAGGACGTTTTTTAATGAAAGAAATTAAAAGGATGGGTTATTCTGTGCGAAAACTAGCCATACATACCAAATATCGTCACGTAAACTATCTCTCAATCTGGCTGGACGCGTTTCGACCTATCCGTTCCGAATATTGTATATTAATAAAATTAATATACAATAAAACATCGCGGGTCTCAGGTTCTCTTCAGCAGCCCATGGTAGTACAATATGCTCACCTATACCGAGCATCACCGCTTGGTACGTGTGGTTCATATCGCACGCCATGTGAAAATGAGATTTAGTCAGAGCGCTTGCTGAGCAGTGTCCGCCGCACCCCCCTCCCCACATTCCCCAATGCAGAGAAGGAAGCAGCCGCGACCACTACCCCGCAAGACGACACCTGTTTCGTGATACATACTTGTATGTTTGGCGAGTCTTTGCACAGAGAGGAGAGGAAAAAGTAAAAGATGATAGAGGTTAGAGATAGAAATAAAATGCAACCAAATGTTGCATTTTTTGTATGCACTTACGTAGCTTTCGCTCTGGCATATAACTCGAATAGAATGTGAAAAATATTATTTACAAAGGAAAAAAATCGACATTGCGATAAATATAAATATATGAAAAAACCATCGCGGTTAATGCTACTAATCTACTACTATTTCTATCCTATTGATTAGTAGCATTAACCGCGATGGTTTTTTCATATATTTATATTTATCGCAATGTCGATTTTTTTCCTTTGTAAATAATATTTTTCACATTCTATTCGAGTTATATGCCAGAGCGAAAGCTACGTAAGTGCATACAAAAAATGCAACATTTGGTTGCATTTTATTTCTATCTCTAACCTCTATCATCTTTTACTTTTTCCTCTCCTCTCTGTGCAAAGACTCGCCAAACATACAAGTATGTATCACGAAACAGGTGTCGTCTTGCGGGGTAGTGGTCGCGGCTGCTTCCTTCTCTGCATTGGGGAATGTGGGGAGGGGGGTGCAGCGGACACTGCTCAGCAAGCGCTCTGACTAAATCTCATTTTCACATGGCGTGCGATATGAACCACACGTACCAAGCGGTGATGCTCGGTATAGGTGAGCATATTGTACTACCATGGGCTGCTGAAGAGAACCTGAGACCCGCGATGTTTTATTGTATATTAATTTTATTAATATACAATATTCGGAACGGATAGGTCGAAACGCGTCCAGCCAGATTGAGAGATAGTTTACGTGACGATATTTGGTATGTATGGCTAGTTTTCGCACAGAATAACCCATCCTTTTAATTTCTTTCATTAAAAAACGTCCTAGTAACAATACTAGTGAATTAATTTGAATCCCATTCCCATTATTCTATCAAAATTAGAGAATTTCGCTCTGCATTACCTTTAATTCAATACAAAGTGCTCTAGTTTCTCTCTATTACTTTTTTTACTAGCAATTTAAACTGAAATATTTTTTATATTTTTCTTCTTCTTATATTTATATATGAATACAACCCTTAAGTAGATGCCACACTGGATTAACTAGGACTATAGTACAGGGTGTTTCCACATGACATCATATTTAATGTGCTTTGATACCATACTGGAGTAAAAACCACAGCAGCTAGCTATGCAGTAGGATAATTATCTCCTATACTGAGTGAGAATGTCACATCAATGCGCGCTACAAAAGACAACTTGCATGCCGTTGTTTTAAGGTCTTAAAAAATTCTTTAGGAAAAATAAATAATATTGGTGCATATAAAACTTCTTAAAAAATGCTCCTTCATGTTTCAAATAATTTTTGAAATTCAAATTTTATTTTAAGTGAAGACGGTGGCCATTATGCTGAAAGACGGTTCGCGTTTCTTTTGCTTTTTAATTGTTGAAATCGTTCAAACGAGTTCGCACCAACTGAAGAATTATATTCAACGGCCGAATTTTTTAAACAGCTCTGTTGGAGAAAATACAGATTTTTTTTAAAAATTCGGCTGTTGAAAAAAATTCTTCAGTTGGTGCGAACTTGTTTGAACAATTTCAACAATTAAAAAGCAAAAGAAACGCGAACCGTCTTTTGGCGTAATGGCCACCGTCTTTACTTCAAATAAAATTTGAATTTCAAAAATTATTTTAAATATGAAGGAGCATTTTTTAAGAAGTTTTATATGCACCAATATTATTTATTTTTCCTAAAGAATTTTTTAAGACTATAAAAAACCGGCATGCAAGTTGTCTATTGCGACTGGGTGAAGCCTGCAGAAGTAGACACGTAACGTTACTTCAAATGACGACTTCTAGTTCTGCAGTCTTCACCCAGACACACATTTGATCTGACATTCTCAGTATAATCTACTGTCCTGTATATAGCTACTGGGAACACAAACTGGAGGCCATTCTGGAGTTAATAACATTGCTCAGCATAGGATAAACTTCGTTTAGTCAATTTTCTTTGAGATATCAGTTATGTACTTTTTGTTATTATATTTCTCCCATACTTGAAATTCAAGACATTAATAACATCAATGCTCTCACAAATATTGCTTAGTAAAGTCAACCAGGGTGAAATATAAACGTCCAATCATGTGTAAGCTTTCATTTTTCCCTGTCTTGCTAGACACAGAGCACTTTGAAAGCAGCTCTGTGATTGGCTTTCAATTGCACCCCCGTTGACTGTATTTTTAAACTGTCACAATAAGTTATTTTCCTATGAGGTCCATGTTATTTAAGTGATCCAATATGGGGTAGACTTTAACATGAATGCATAGACCCTACAGGCTTCCTTCATACCTTGCTTTCTTGAGAGCGTCCGACTGCTCCAGTTTCTCCGCCTCCTCTCTGAACTTCTTGATGTTTTCTTTCATTTCTTTGTTCTTGGCCATCTCTTGTTTTATATTGTCTACCAGCTGAGATATGAAGCTGGGCCTTCGTTGTGGGTTGGCATGCAGTGTGGTCTGTTGAACACAAATCAATATTGATTGATGTTAGCAGCTTCAGTAGCCAGTTCAATGTAATCAGCTCGTCACCAGGATTACATTGAACTGGCTACTGAAGCAGATATGTATATACTTACAGATTTGTGTAAACATCTTGCTAGGTGCACAGAGGTTGGGGGGATGATGGGACACGTACAACTCACAGAGGGGGTGAAACTTTGCAGCGTGTAAGCCCAGGGTTGATTTAAAACCCTTCTCCGCAACTGTAAACAACAAAATCAATCAGTTTAATATACATACATACTATATTAATATATAATTATATTAATTTAATCGACGCCATATGTGAGTATCATACTAAATAACAACAAGAAATCAGGCCGTCTCTAAAACACGGCTAGGCCCCCACCCAACTTTAATCCTCGTTTTAAACTCATATCTAAGAAAATATCGCGACATTAAGGATAATTTAAATATGAAATAGTTCTGGTAACGTCTATTTACATACTCCCCGTACTAAACATGATTAAAACTGATGAAATAAAACAAGAAATCACGTTAACTCAAATATATAAACCCGGCAAAGACCCCAAGTTACAGACTCATTTTAAACATGTTTCTACGTGAATATCGCAACATTTAAGATAATTAAAATTTAAAATAGTTCTTATAACGACTATTTTCATACTTACCATGATTAAAACTGTTTAATTACACTCAAAATAACAAAACTAACAGAGAATTATTGACCTCCTCATGGATTTTCGTAAATTTTACTACGAAATATGATGCTCACTTGTTTTTTAAAAAACAAAACACGCGCGAAATTAAACATATGTTTAAAAAAATACAGGGAGGCGTGGTGAAAAAAGTGATATTTTTGCCTGTTTTCCAATATTTTTGATTGATTGTTGGCATTGTTCTGTGTTTTATTGTGCAATAATGAACCAAGCTGACGTGTCAAAGCTCGTGTCACAAGTTAGAGTGCACGTGAAGGGACGAGCCAGAAATTTAAAAAACGTTGAAGGTCCTAAAGGTCGTTTAGATAAGTTGAGAAAAACTGTGACCGCTTTAGTGAAACATGAGAGAATAGAATTGAATCTACAGAGAGCTGATGAAGCAAGAGGGTATGCAGAGAGGGTATGTATATATAAAGTATTAATACTAGCAGATTCAGCAGCCAGTTCAATGTAATCCGGGTGACGAGCTGATTACATTAAACTGGCTACTGAAGCTGCTAACATCAATCAATATTGATTTGTATACAAGTTAGCAGCTTCAGTAGCTAGTGCAATGTAATCCTAGTGACGAGCTGATTACATTGAACTGGTTACTGAAGCTGCTAGGATCAATCAATATTAATTTCCTCCTATGTATGTTGACAGCTGATCTCTGACGCAATCAGACATGGTGACCGTCACAATGCCACCATGAAGATGGCAGACTTCTGGCTGCTAGAGAAACAGCTGGTGCACAAGTTGTTCAAGGTCTTAGTTCCTAGATACGAGAACTTCAATATTTCCTATACTAGGATGATGGCTGCTCCGAGACCTTGTCCTGGGCCTCACTTTAGCAAAGCAGTCCTGGAGTTGAGAGGTTCGTACACGTGTGTTTTTCATATGCTCCAGATCAAGGCACCCTAAAGACAGCCAATACACACCAAAATATTTTTAATTTGTAAGTCCGACAAAAAGTTTACAGTCAACTGGGGTAAAATTGAAAGTGCGGGGCAGGTTCGTGAGCTCCTGTGTTATTGCCCTATACTAAAAACGAACCCTTGTTGATGTAGTACAAATTTTCACCACAACAATCAACATGTTAAATGTAAGTGGCGCTGTAGTCTGTGTGTCAATTTTAAAATTCACACACAGATCGCAGCGCCACTTTTATACGTAATTTTGTATTCTTGCATTGTTGCGACGAAAATTTGTATTACATCATTAAGGGATCGTTTTTTCAACAATAGCTTCCTATATATCCTGTTTATATATATTCATGGTGCGGGGTTAAATTGAAAGCCAATCACAGAGCTGTTTTCAAGTTGCTCTGTGTGTAGCGAGATAAAGAAAGCTTACACATAGGCCAATTTATTGAAATTATGAAGGTCATTTGAATCAAGATACGGAGCACTGTGGATTTTTTTAAATGCAAAATTAATTAAAATTAAAAAAAAAATACTAAAATTGTTTTTCTTGGTTTTTTGATCATTTTATATTTTCTTTCTTTTAAAAGATATGGTAAAACTTTTGTCGGCATCCTATTTCAAATCAAAGCGTTTTCACTTTGATTATTAATAACTCTGGAACTTAAAAAGCAAAATACAAGCGCACCGAGAATAATAGTTTAGCACTTACTGTAAGTTGACCGTCGTAGTGTCAACTGCATCATAATAATATTGAGACCGCAAGCAATCAAAACGTAAAATATTATTATTATATACCTATCAAAAAGAAAGCCGTCGTCTTTCGTACTACCGCCTATGGCTACAAAGTTTCAAGAGGGGTGACTTGACGCTAAGGAGATAAATGCATTCCAGATGTGTGACACGCTTGTAAGCGTAATATTCGGGCAGTCTCTCTCTCTCTCTCTCTCTCTCTCTCTCTCTACTATAAGTATTTTATCACATATATATTTAAATGTTTATTAAAATAAATGATAACTGCTTTATTGTAATATTTATTTATAAATTAAATTATTTCCCATTGATCGTTATACTTTTTTTATTTTTCAGCATTTTCAATTGCTTATTATTTTTATTCTTTGTTCTTTACCTATAGATGCAATCCACGTTCTATACTTAAATTTTAAGTTTAATTAGCCAGGAGGGTATTATAATATTTTAGTAAAACACAAATATATTATATATATATATATATATAGGCCTATATATATATATATATATA
This sequence comes from Ecdyonurus torrentis, assembly GCA_949318235.1. Classification (NCBI taxonomy): domain Eukaryota; kingdom Metazoa; phylum Arthropoda; class Insecta; order Ephemeroptera; family Heptageniidae; genus Ecdyonurus; species Ecdyonurus torrentis. Next base: position 73,581 of record CASGGR010000011.1, on the reverse strand, counting down.
TATATATATATATATATATATATATATATATATATATATATATATATATATATATATATATATATATATATATATATATATATATATATATATATATATATATATATATATATATATGTTTCAAACTTCAAATGATATAGTTCTTCCTTACTACACATAAGTGTAGATCGGACTCCACGAGATGGCGATATATGTATATATCAATATATAAATATTTGAAAATATTTATCTAGCACTATTACACCATCTGAAACGAATCATATAAATGCAAATAAAGCCAATCAGTTAAAAGGAAGTCAGCGGCCGGAATCGAACCGACAACCTTTGGATTTGCGCTCCACTGCTCTGACCATTGAGCTACGCGGCCAACCAATTCAACCATGATTCTCTACTTGCATTTACACAAATTCTATGACGACAAACGTGTCGCCTATTCGCTGCCCGAGAGGCACCTGTTTCTTCAAACCAGCCTCTCTTTAAACAGCTGGTCCCCTCTTACGAGGGGGGTCCCCTCTTGCGAGGGGAAATTTACCCGTGCGGCGGGATTTATGTGTTTCAAACTTCAAATGATATAGTTCTTCCTTACTACACAGATGGTGTAATAGTGCTAGATAAATATTTTCAAATATTTATATATTGATATATACATATATCGCCATCTCGTGGAGTCCGATCTACACTTATGTGTAGTAAGGAAGAACTATATCATTTGAAGTTTGAAACACATAAATCCCGCCGCACGGGTAAATTTCCCCTCGCAAGAGGGGACCCCCCTCGTAAGAGGGGACCAGCTGTTTAAAGAGAGGCTGGTTTGAAGAAACAGGTGCCTCTCGGGCAGCGAATAGGCGACACGTTTGTCGTCATAGAATTTGTGTAAATGCAAGTAGAGAATCATGGTTGAATTGGTTGGCTGCGTAGCTCAATGGTCAGAGCAGTGGAGCGCAAATCCAAAGGTTGTCGGTTCGATTCCGGCCGCTGACTTCCTTTTAACTGATTGGCTTTATTTGCATTTATATGATTCGTTTCAGATGGTGTAATAGTGCTAGATAAATATTTTCAAATATTTATATATTGATATATATATATATATATATATATATATATATATATATATATATATATATATATATTATATTATTTTATATATTATGTATGTATGTATGTATGTATGTATGTATGTATGTATGTATGTATGTATGTATGTATGTATGTATGTATGTATGTATGTATGTATGTATGTATGTATGTATGTATGTATGAATTTTGAATTAATTACTAATTTAATTCTTTCTTTTGTGCAACACAAAAGAAACACTTTTTTATTCATTATTAAATTTTTTTTATTTACAATAACAATTAAGTGTACATTTCTGTCACAGTATATAGTAGTATACGTAAGATTTTAAAATTTTCAAGAAGAAAAATACAATATTGTACAATATTACATTATTATTATTATTTTGTAAAAAAAATCTAATTGTTATTTTAAAATTTAGTTTGAATAAATATAATATATTATAGAGAATGAAATTTAAAAATATGAAAAGAGAAATGAAAAAATATATATTATATATTTAATATATAAATATATATAAAAATTTGTCAATTACTCATTAAGCTATAGCATAGCTCATCCGTCACATCTGTTTTACGAATGTTTACGCACCCTCACTTATTTATCCTCTTGCTTGTTTTCTTACAAAACTTAATCTGCCGTAACCGCACCGCGACGGGGGGTAAAAGCTAAATTTTTACCAAAAATAAAGTTTTACCAAGTGACGTCATGGCATATGTAGTCCAGCTACCCGAAATATAATTTTGGGATTTTTTTGTAATGAACGTATGTACTCTTAAGTTTATATAATCATTGAAAATGTAATAAAATGATTAGACCTTCTTTGTCTTTTAATGACAAAGCATAGATTGTTAGTGTGTGTTGCTTAGTGCTAATTAAGTGTATTGATTGATGTTTCAGGCAACCCCTACCCTCCCCTAGTACCCTCCCTCAATGACAACAGAAACTTGCTGCACAACGTACTGCTGGAGGAGGCGAGGAAGGAGCTGCGACAAAGCACGTACGAGACCACTGCACATAACATCGTAGCAGGTACAAATAAACATCCTTGCGCTTTGTCGCCATGTTTGTGGTGCCTAACACATTGTCCATTTTTTTTTTTTTTTTTAAACTTCTGACCTGATAACAAAGACCAAAACTTCACAAAAAATAAAATTTCATGCTCATTGCGACTCACTGTTATTGGCTCAATAAACAAGATCAACCAATGAATGGTCAGCCAATCACTTATTGAGCTTCACTATACTTTACACAACAAACTTTACTTTTATTTTATTTTCCAGGTGATTCCAGTGAAGCTGACCACAAGCACTCCGACTGGCTGGCTACCCAAGACCCCAATCCCAAGGATGTACCTAAGTCAGAGGATGTAGTCAAGTCCAGTGAGATGACTTCACGAGGAGCTGGTCAGGACCACAAAGTGAAGCCCTGATCTCAAAGTAAATATTAGACATTAGTTAGCTGCAATGTTTGTAAACAATAAAATAAAAGTATTTCTACGTAATAATCTGTTTCATTTTAAACAACTGCCGTTTTTACTATAACTTTTTATAATTTTAAAATACAACACTGGAAATATTTAAAATGCTTAATAAATTTTGTATTGTAATAAAAAAAGAAAAAATTGAACTCTTCAGTTGAAGTCTATAACACAGTGGACATCAGATAATTTTATAAAAATAAAAGACAAAATCTAAATAGAATTTGAGATAAAAAAAATTGGACTAAAAATTACCACTGAATTTACACGTTTTGAAAGCTACTTTGAGCATTCTCGAGTTGGTAGGACGTCTGTAAAGAAAGAAAACCATTTTATGAAAAGAGACATATTTCTGTCATACTGAGAGCCACACACAAATGTTATATCATAATGTTGGTCAATTTTTATACGCTAAAAAATGAACTTTAGTGCTGTTGACCGGCCATGACGTCGTCAGTGCTAGTGCCCCCTAACTTTCATAATTTACTATGTCGCAGACGTGGGCCACGCTGTAAACAAATATGTTTCTGCGCAGCTCTATTTAAGCGAATGATAAAATAAACGAGCAAAAAAATTCCAAAGACAATTGATCATTAACACATTATTTATTTGTTATTTTTAATTAAAATATTGATATTTGCGACAGTAAATGTATAAAATTAGATACTCCGTAATATCGACGATTGATCGCAAGCAAGTCAAAGCTTCCGACTCTGTTTTTAGAGAGCTATTAACACTCAAAAGTGAGGTCCTGCATCTCCGCCATAGTAACGCATGGAAATTAGGGGGCACTGAAATGGCCGGTGAGAAAGCATTAAAAAATTTATAAAAAAATTTACTGTAGTAACAAATATCATAATACGAGGTTTTGTCACATATAGACCCCTTTCACATCCTTGCGCTTTGACGCCATGTTTGTGGTGCCTAATGTATTGTCCAGCATAGGGGAAACATCATTTCTTCTAATTTTATTACACTTAAAAAGAGTTTATTTCAACTGAACTAATTTTTCCAGGGGTTCTTTGGTCTATTCCTATAAAGTTTTTGCATTGAAATAATGTTAATGTGAGTTGAATCAAAATTTTGAAACTCCAACAACAAAAAATAGTTGAGAAAAATAAGTGCTATTGTGCTGCTGAAATTGATAAGCATTTCTCTAAGTACTTATTTGTAGGGAATAAGACACTTAAAATTATGTAGTTTAAATTGCTGGTCACGCCAGTGTAAGGGATTTACTCCTCAGCACGCCCTTTCATCAGAATTAATTTTAATCATTAATTCAAAAAAATTAAAAAAAGAAGCATGTCCAGAAGAAAAGTTTCATATAAGAAGAAAAGAGGGCTAATAAAAATATAAGCAAATTTGCTTTATTTATTTTTTATAATTTTTTAGTTCTTTACATTTGCTAACCCCCTGTTTGCCCCAAGTCAACTATAGTTAACTTTTAATATTTTTTGGAACACTAGAAAAGAGTTAGAGTACATCATATTTGCATGACCTCAGCTGACCTCTAAAATAGCTAAAAAAATAAAATAAAATAAAAAAAATAAAAAATAAAAAACATAAAATGAAGAAATTTTTGAACAGCTACAGCAAAAAAAGAAAAAAAAATGAGAGAGAGAGAGAGAGAGAGAGAGAGAGAGAGAGAGAGAAATTTTTGCAAGTCTCTCATTTTTTACATTTTATCTCTAGCTCGCAAACCTATAAATGCAATTAAATTTTAAAAAAAGATTTTCAAAAAGATCAAGATAGGTTTCAATTTCATATTATATTAAACATTAAAAAAAACATTCTTAAGTTTTTAGGCATTTAAATAAAACCTTACCGTTTTTTATAATTAACACCCTGTTAATTATACCAAATAAATATTTTTGCTTTTTTTATTTTAAATAAGGCGTGTCTCTCTCTCTCTTTCTCTCTCATATTAAAATTATGATAGTGTATTTTACAATTTTTTTTTTGTTATTTATTCAAAGCAAAATACTTATTTCTATTGAAAAGACAATAAAATGCATTCACACATTTTTTTTTTAATTTTTTTTTTTGTAATTTTAATTTTTGTAATTTTTTAAAGCAAAATAACTTATACCGATATAAAAAACCACATTTTATTATAATTTAATATTCTAATATTATTTATTATTTTAATATTATTTAATACTTAATATTATTTAAAAGGCAATAAGAACCAATATTTGTCGTATGATCAAAGTATCAGCTGATTTCCCCAACCCTAATTCGTCACTTAACTCGATACATTACCCCCTCCCCCTCCCCCCTCAGTACGTACAATAGGTACTTCTTACACTGAAGCCGATGTTTTTCAATTACTGCATGTAAATCTCGCGATAATCTCGCCTGCACAATGACAATTACACGGACCAGCACCTGCACTAGGGAGACAGAGGGTGGGGGTAGTTTAATTGGTCGCATGCACTTCTGGTTTTAGCTGAGGGTACGGTGTACTGGAATACTAAAGCCAAAGTCGCACATGGGACCTCAAATCTTCAGCCTCTTGGGAAACATTCGCTAGCGTATCGATTTGAGAGAGAGAGAAAGCAACGTACATTTCTCGCTTTAAACCAAAAAACCAAACTTTTATAAATATATAGACGGGTTGCACTGATATTTAAGAGCCGCCATGTTGTTGGTCAGGAGTACATAGGCCATGCAGCATAGGAAAAACCTCATTTTTTATTTTTTTTAATAGCAAAAGAAATTTTTGTCAATTATACTTATATTATTTTTTTTTTTCATATCGAAACTCAAAATGTTTACAAAAATAAAGTTTAGTCAGGAGAACCAGAACCTACGTTTTCAACTCTGTAGAATAAATTTTATAGATACAAGATACAACCACAAAATAAAAAGTTGCAATTTTTGCAGTTATAAATTTCTTTTCAATCACTCAAAATATTAGAAAAAAAATTCAATAAATTGATCTAAATATGTACGAACTTTAGTGGCATATAATAGCTTTCTTTTTACTATCTTATATTTCTATATTTGATATTGTTAAATATTAAAAGTTTTTGTCAGTTAATAATCTTTATTGAAATAGTTTTTTTTTTTTTTTTTTTTTTTTTTTTTGCAACACGAGACCCAAAATGTGTACATAAGTAACGTATAGTCAGGAGAACCAGGACCTACGTATTTTCAACTCTGTAGAATATATTTTATATACAACCTCAAAATAAAAAGTTCCAATTTTTACTGAATTTGTTTTGACAAACTCTAAATATTAGAAAACTAATTCAATAAATTGATCTAAATATGCACAAACTGTAGTGGCATATAAGAGTTTTCTTTTTAGTATTCTAAATTACCATCAATGATATTGGTAAATAATTAAATTTTCTGTCACCTAAGTATATATATAGATTTTTTATTTTTTTAATTTTTTTTTCCAACACGAGACTCATAACTACAAAAGTAACGTTTAGTCAGGAGAACCAGAACCTATATTTTCATTTTTGAAGAATAAATTTTCTAAATACAACCACAAAATAAAAAGTATCAATTTTTGCAGTTATGAATTTGTTTTCAACAACTCAAAATATTAGAAACAAAATTCGATAAATTGATATAAATATGTACGAACTGTAGTGGCGTATAAGAGCTTTCTTTTAACTATCTTAATTTCTATATTTGATATTGTTTATATTTAAAGTTTTTGTCAATTAATTATGTATAATGAAATATATATATATATATATATATATATATATAAATTTTTTTTTTGCAACACAAGATTCATAATTTTTAGAAAAGTAACGTTTAGTCAGTAGAAGAACCTACGTTTTCAACTCTGCAGAATATATTTTCTAGATACAACCACAAAATAAAAATTGCAATTATGGCAGTTATAAATTTGTTTTCAACAACTCAAAATATTAGAAACAAAAATTGATAAATTGATCTAAATATGCACAAAATGTAGTGGCGTATAAGAGCTTTCTTTTAACTGTCTTAAATTTCTATATTTGATATTGTTTATATTTAAAGTTTTTGTCAATGAATTATGTATATTGAATTTTTATTTTTTTTTTCCAAATCGAAATACAAAATGTTTACAAAAGTAACGTTTAGTCACGAGAACCAGAACCTACGTTTTCAACTTTGTAGAATATATTTTTTAGATACAACCTCAAAATAAAAAATTGCAAATTTTACAGTTATGAATTTGTTTTGACAAACTCTAAATATTAGAAAAAAAAATTCGATAAATTGATATAAATGTACACAAACTGCAGTGGTATATAAGAGCTTTTTTTACTATCTTATATTTCAATATATTATATTGTTAAATATTTAAAGTTTCTGTGAATTAAGTACGTATTATTGATATAGAAATAGTTTTTTTTTTCTTTCAAATCGAGACTCAAAATATTTACAAAAGTAACGTTTAGTCAGGAGAACAAGAACCTACGTTTTCAACTCAGCAGAATAAATTTTATAGATACAACCACAAAATAAAAAGTATCAATTTTTACAGTTATAAATTTCTCCTCAACCACTCAAAATATTAGAAAATAAATTCAATAAATGATCTAAATATGCACAAACTGTAGTGGCTTCTTTTACTTCTTAAATTTCTATATTTGAAATTGTTTATATTTACAGTTTGACAGCTCAATGTAAGTCTTATTTGTAGCTGCTAATAAGCTACAACAATATCACACAAATAACTTACAGTCGAAATAAACTTTTATTTTTGTGACAAATAAGGTAAATTGACTTTTCTCCTATGTTACCAATGAATTAGACATCACAAACATGGCGACAAAGCGCAAGGATGTCCAACGGGTCTATACACACGTATATATATATATATGTTTTTGTCCTATGCTGAGCGATGTTATTCATTGCTCAAGAAGAGCATCGAAAAGCATTCAGAATGACGTCATGCGCACACACCCCATAATAAATTAATACAAAATTACTGTCATTAATTTTATTAATTTTTGTATGGTTCTTATGCTATATTCACGAAATTACTAATTCTCTTCCTTTCAGCATTTGCCATATAGATATTATTATAATAATGTTTGATAATACGATGTATTGCTTTCTCTCTCTCTCTCTCTCTCTCTCTCTCTCTATTATGTTTAAGCTATAAGAAAGGCCAGATATTTTTTTATTCTTCAAACTCAATCTTGCAAATATATAATTATTTTTCTTATGATTTTTTAAGACAATTATTTAATTGACGATATTGGTTTAAAAATAAAATTCTTAGAAATTTACGCTTACGATATTTTTTTAACACAATGTAGTGAATTTACGTAACATCGTTACTGCCCAAGTAATATATATATATATATATATATATATGCGAGATTTGTCGATAGAATTGGTTCCGAGCAATAATTTGGTGACGCCAAGTCCAAAACAATCAAACAAAGACGATGACAAAAAAAGTCAATTTCACGCAGTTTTGCACATTGGACTGGACTGCGGAGTTTGCTGTTTTGTGAGGAAATACTGACATGACGCTCGTCCCTGGGGTCACATATGTTTTGTGCGAGAGAGAGAGAGACAGAGAGAGAGATCATGTTGTTTCTTAAAAAGTTACAAGACTCAAATATCGGTATACTTGGACGAGCATGTGAAGCGTGTATGTATATATAATGTATGCTTGCATATTAAATAAAAAAACAGTTTTTTTTTAAATCTGTGAAATAGCTCGTACATATTATCGTATGAATAATAAGGAATGGTTATCGAGCTAACCATTTCTGGATTTTTTTATTTATTATTATTTAGATGTTTAAATAATATTCAATTCAATTCAAGATATACAGTAGGCTTCATTGAGTTAATTTATAGGGTGTGTTCGCATGACGTCATTCTGACTGCTTTTTGCCGTTCTTCTTAAGCAATGAATAACATGGCTCAGCATAGGACAAAACTAGTTTTTGGCTTTTTGCTTTGGATTTTCTTTGGATTTTTTATTATTATTATTTTCTTGCATATTTGAAAAATTAATTCAACCTGTTAACAGCATCAATGTTCTCAAAAAAATTGCGAAGTATTTTTAAAGTGGCAAAATGAATCATTTTCCAATACTGGCCCATGTTATTTAGTACTCACTTATGACGTCAACTTTAACATGAAACCATAGGTGTTACGCCTGCAGAAAGTGTGAGATATGCAATTAGTTGGTCTCGTGTGTGCACTGTGGCTGCATAACTGCCAGGATACTTCTAGACAAAATATAGTGTGTTTGCATTCATGTTAAAGTCAATGCCATGTATGGATAACTCAATAACATGGGCGACATAGGAAAATGACACATTTTGCCAGTTTAAAAATACTAACCAATATATTTGAGAGCATTGATGTTGTTAATAGCTTCAATTTTAATGAGAGTGGAAAAAAAAATTACCTAGTTTCCTAAAGAAAATTTACAAAAAGTACGTTTGTCCACGCTGATCAATAGTATTCATGGCTCCAGTATGGCGTCAAAGCGCATTCAGTATGACGTCATGTGCAGACCCCCTATACACCAATATTTCTATATAGAGATTGTTATTATTCACCCCCGTAAGCTGCCACGCTAACTAACTCGCAGTTAAGTTGTTGTTATTTTGATTGTTGCAACAATAAACAAAAAGTTACTGAGGTTTAACTATAGAGGTTGCAGCTCACAGCCCGCCTTACTTATATAACCATTAGGTATGGCATAGCATAAATTTTGTGATATAGACAAAATTGGTGCTGAAAATGAGCTATAGCATAATTATTACCTATAGTTATTGTAATACATGCGCCATGTACAAAAGTTAATACGTAATAATTATGTTAGCTCATTCTCTGCACACTTCGTTCAATACAGCATAGTTTATGCTATGCTGTATAACAACTTTGTTACATAGCATAAGTATTATGTTGTACAGCATAACTACTTATGTTGTTCTAATTAAGAAATATTTATGCCACAATGACATAAATGCAGCATAAATTACGTAATATGTGTTTCCGTGTGCGTGTTTAGCGTAATTATAATTTTATTTTTTATTTTTTAAATCTATTTTAATATTTTATTTATTGATTAAAAATAGATGTGTATATTTTTACGTCAGTAATTTTAAAGTCAATAATTTTGATGTGGTGTCTTCAAATACTTCGGTAAATGTATTTCTTGTATGTGACTATAAGACCCCTTGCACATCCTTGCGCTTTGTTGCCATGTTTGTGGTGCTATATGCGTTGTCAAGCACAGGGGAAACATCATTCTACTATTTTTTTTTACGTAAAAATAGTTTCTTTCAGGTGATCAAATTTTTGTGATATTCTTCAAGCTTATAAGGAGCTACAAATAAGGCTTTGATTGAGCTTTGAATCTTTGTTATTAAAAATATAAAAATGATGTTTTTCCTATGCTTCTACAATGTTAAATTTGTACATTTTACTGTCTTAAAACACGTAAAAGTATGTCTAGTATTCTACATTTAAATATTTGTGACCTCAGTGCAGTAGTTTTCTCACAAACACACTAATAAGAAGCTACGATATAAAAAAACAGTAAATTGCAGCTATATAATAATGTGGCTATTGTAATTGGCTACACATGACCACCCGTAACAGCCATTACAGTAATTAACACTTGAGATTAAGTAGCAGGTACTACCCCCCCCCCCCCCCCCCCCCGCTGAGAGATATCCACGTGTAAGTGCAGTTAGCGGCAGATGCGCTTGGGTTTGGATTAACTGGATTTATTATTGACACCCTCTAACACCCCCTACCCTACATCTGCCACCCTTGGGACCTTGCAAGGCTGCAAGGCTATGCTATGTGTACTATATATATATATATATATATATATATATATATATATATATATATATATATATATATATATATATATATAATATTAGCGATGTTTACAATGGTGTAGGAGGAGAAAAAAGAAAGAGATTTCATATTTTATATATGTTTATTTGCAATTATGATAAACAATAATCAATAAGCAATAGGGGAGGAGAGGGGGTGGGAGGGGTATTGACATATAGATTTAGTTTGGCACAATATGTCACATGTTTTGACACTGAATTATTTTATCAATAATAAATATCTAGTTTTATAAATACTGGTTTAATAGGATGTTAAAGTCGACGTCATAAGTGAGTACTAAATAACATTGGCCGGTATGGGAAAATGGCACATTTTGCCAGTTTAAAAATACTTCACAATATTTTTGAGAGCATTGATGTTGTTAACAGGTTGAATTAGTACTTTAAGTATGTGAGAAAAATAATAATGACCCGAAAAAATAGCTAATTTTTAAAGAAAATAGCCAAAAACTACGTTTGTCCTATGCTGTGCAATGTTATTAATTGCTCAAGGAGAGTATCGAAAAGCACTCAGAATGACGTCATGCGTACACACCCTATATAAAGTTATTGTAACATTTTTTATGACTTCTACATTGGCACCTTGTTGGTTTGAATATTTATTGGAGGATTTGATTTTATTGAAGCAGTGGAGTAATTGTATAATAGAAAACAATTTAAATTAATTACAATTATTTTTATAGTTTGTTCGTTTTTTACAAAGTTTATATATATATATATATATATATATATATATATATATATATATATATATATATATATATATATATATATATATATATATATATATATATATATGTATATATATATATATATATTATAAATTGAAAATAACAATGAAAATAAAATTTATATTTAATAAATTATAACAAATTAAATTATATAATATATGTAAATAAATAAAACAATTTATCAATGCTTATAAGCAATAAAAACAAAAAAAAAACACGTTATTTTTAATATTATTTTTAAAATATTTATTATTATTAAAATTTACAATTTTCTTTCTTTTTTACAAAGAGTTTATATTTAATCAATGAAAATAAAATGGCAATAAATTTATACGTATTAAATTTATCATAATTTAAATTATCATAAATTATTATAAATTTATATGTATCAAATAAAATTATAAATTAAAAATAGAAAAAAAATAAGTAACACAATAAGAACCTTCTTTTTTTTCCCCCCTTTTTTTTCTAGCAAAGTGAATTTACTAATTTACAATTGAATTCGAAGTGCGTTCCATTTTATATGAAACACACTGTTTATGAAAATCTTCTTCTTTTTTTTGTTCATCAAATTGAAAAAAAAAAAAAAAAATTGCAAGTGACAGAAATACAAAAACCACATTTGTCAGAATACAATATTATTAAAAACACATTTTCTCAATATTAAATAATTATTATACTGTACAGAATAAGTATTACGCTATCTAGAGGCGGATTCTGTAATTTTATAAACAGAAAGATTTTTTTTCTTCATATTTTAATGCAAATTTGTTTCAAAGAGAAAAAGCTATAAATACACGCAGATTAAGCCCCCAATAGTGTATGATAATTTAATAATAATAAATTGTTTTGTATGGAGATGAGGCCACAAAAGGTATACACCCACTTACATGGTCCTCTGACACATATTAAACATAATTCTTATGTCACAGTTTTATAATATAATAAATAATATTATTAACAATTTAAATAATAATTTAATTTATGTGTGCTATAAATATTGATTTTATTGATTTATATATACAAGTTAGTAGCTTCAGTAGCCAGTTCCATGTAATCCTGGTGACGAGCTGATTACATTGCACTGGCTACTGAAGCTGCTAACATCAATCAATATTGATTTGTATACAAGTTAGTAGCTTCAGTAGCCAGTTCAATATAATCCTGGTGACGAGCTAATCCGTTGCCCCGGGGGCCACGGCTAATCACATTGAACTGGCTACTAAAGCTGCTAGGGTCACTCAAACATAACAAAGGTCACTTATGTATATGGTCACGCCTCAAGCACGTGGTTGAGATAGGCGATGTAACAAATAGCCAGCCTCAATATTTCTATCTTGGACAGTTTCTTATCAGGAGGTAAAGTAGGAAGAAGTTTGCGAAGTTCTGAGAACGCCACATTGAAAGCTTCCACGCGAACTCTCTCTCTCGTGGCGTGCGCCGTACGGTACTTCTGTGTGGCCCGCCGGCGTCGGCGTCTCTCCTCGCGGGTCAAACTAGAGCCCTCGCGCTCCCTGAAATCATAGAAGAATATTTACTTAATATAGCAGTTGACCGACTGATATCTCGCCAACTAGACGGTCGCTAATTATAATATTAACACAAAGTAAACAAGAAATGTTACTTAAAAGTTTAGCTACATCAAACATGTCAAAACACGATCAAATATTCAAGTTATACCAATTTAAAGAAAGCCTGTAAATGTGGAAATTCAAATTTAATCGGTAAACTTTAGTCAAATTGTCACCTTTTTTTAAAATTTCAAATATAATTAACACTTTTTTGGAACAGCAAGGAAACTTTTTTTAAATTTACTTGATTTTATTATTTAAAATTACAGTTTGTTTTGTTGGATATAAATAATGTACAAAGAATTTTTGTGAAAATATAGTTCAACTTTTGACTACTTCCGGTCCAAGTCGGTTACCTTCTACCTTAATATAGCTGGAAATTTGGACCGTAGTTCAAGAAATTCATGAGTGTTAGTTACAAAATAAAAAAGTGGAGTTTTGCACGGTCAAAAAATAACTACGTAATAATTATGCTAGCTCATTTGTCAGCATAATTTCTTCAATACAGCATGATTTATGCCATACTGCTTAATAACTATGCTAGCTACATATAACATAATTATTATGTTGTACAAGTTATGCTGGAAATGAGCTAGCATATTTATTAGGATATTTTTTTTGTATGTGTGTTATTGCATTTGTGCTCTACAATATAGAAAGTGTTCAATGTAGCCGCATAGACTCGCCTCAAAAAAACTAAGTTACCTGCCGTTTGGCCATTTACGGTATGGCCCAGCCGCCTCCCTGTGAAATACGTGCGAGAAAATGGGCGATACATTAGTGGTAAAACGATAAATCACCCCTCTGATGTTTTTTGAGTCGAGTGTACGTAATTTATTTATATTCATATAAGATTATGTGACCTATGACCTCTGTTGACCTCTATAGTGACCTCACCTCTTTCTGCCCAGACTACACTCCATCATCCCAGGATCGTTCTCTCTACCGCCGGCGAACATCTGACCATGACCCGACATTCTGAAACCATAAAAACACACACATTTTTTCTCAGTAAATTTTATTTATATGCACTCAAAAAATAATCATTGAAAAGCTTGTACACAGTTTTGCAATGCTATAAGTATTGTGGAATCAACGGTTGTCACCTTATTAATGTTCAAATTTTGACGATAAAATGTTAGTGACGTCATAAGCGTTTGGAACGAATAGTAAAAATGTAGATTTGGAACAATGAAGATTAACGTTTATTCATTGTAATTCTAACGCTTGTGACGTCACTAACGTTTTTATCGTTAGATTGTCAACGTTTAGTGACGTCATAACCGTTGATATTCAACAATACTTAACGTATAAAATTGATGCCATGTTGGATCACTCAATAACATGGACTAGTCTCATTTTGTCAGATTAAAAATACTAAAAACAACTGTTCTTCAAACGTCGACTTATCAAAAAAGTCTGTTGACTTTAAGTTACATAGATGTAACTCTTCAGTATACAAACCAATAACTTGGTTGACAAAAGTTTGCACAGTAACTTGTTAGTATAAACGTTATTTCTTCAGTGCTAAATAGTTGGCTCTGCACATCTTGACAAACTGTGTATATAGATCGGTTGCTCTCATATTTAAGAGCCGCCATATTGTAGGTCAGAAATACATAGGCCAGCATAGTAGAAACATAGTTTTTAAATATTTAATATTAAACTTGACAGCTCAATAATAAGCTCCTAATAAGCTACAACAATATCACAAAATGCTTACAGTCGAAATATACACTTGTATTTTGTGACAAATGAAGTAAAATGAGGTTTCCTTTTTGCAGGACAATGTATTAGGCACCACAACATGGCGAAAAAGTGCAAGGATGTGAAATAAATACTAAATGAAAAAAATTAAAAAAAATTTAAAATTTTTTTTCTAATTAGTAAAATTGTAGTAACTTTTTTACGTGTATAAGATCAATAGGAATAATAAATTGAGCAACATAAAATTTTTATTCACTGAAGTTAGGTAGTTGATCGACTGATATCTCGCCAACTAGACGGTCGCTAGTTATAATATTAACACAAAGTAAACAAGAAATATTACTTAAAAGTTTAGTTATGTCAAACATGTCAAAACACGATCAAATATTTAAGTTATTGCACTTTAAAGATTACATGCAAATGTGGAAATTCAAATTAGAGTGGCAAATTTGAGTCAAATTTGATTTTTTTTTAAATTAAAAATATTAATAAAACCTTTTTTGAAAAAAAAAAAAAAAAAAAATTTTCTTCAATTTAATTTGCAAATTATAGTGTTGATTTTGCTGTAAATACATAATGTACAAAAAATTATTGTAAAAATATAGTTCATCTTTTCAGGTCCAAGTCGATTACCCCTCTACGTTAAAAATAATAGAGACAGTTTTTGTGATTAAAATGTTAACTTTTGGTTAAAGATAATTTAATAAATAATTAACTTAGTATGAAAGGCGCGACAATTTCACACGTGCAATCCCCAATAACAATTAGCCACAATGTTTACTACCCCTCCCCTAGGGATAGAGCCACCCCTAGAGACCACACCTCCCTATATCTAATCCATCTCCCAATAAAAGTAACAAGATTTGATAGTTTTGCCGCCAGCTCTAAGCTACTTGTATTTACATACTTATTTTTATATCGTCAGTCTATGGGGACTTGAGGAGGTCATAAATATCGGCATTGCTGCACCTGGAGCAAGTGTCGTAAAGTCGGAGATATGACGTCATAAACATCATTTTTACTGGCTCATATGTAGAGTGCTTTTTTACTGAACAGGTGTGTGTGTGTGTGAGAGAGAGAGAGAGAGAGAGAGAGAGAGTTTTGTGACTTTTAAGTAAGGGAAGGCAGAACAGGTGTGTGATAGAAAGAGAAAAACTAATTTTAATTATTTTATATAAAGAAAAATTAATCGATTTTTTTAATATATGAACACGTCAGATGCAAAAGCAGACATTCGACATTGGCTGCCCGATGGCCGGCCGTGTGTGCTTTATTAATTGGAAAGTCCTTAGTTGTCGATAAGACAATGTCTTGACTGGGACTGGGATTGGTATATAGCACGATAACACAATATGGCAAGCAAATAAAAAATTGTATGACAATTAATGTGATGAAAGAGCAATGAGCATCACACCGCGCACATTACAATATATGTCAAGCCGCAGTGGGTGGGTGAGGTGAGCTCAGCTGTTTGTCTGACTGTGTGTCGCACTCAAACATGCACCCCTAACTTAACTACCCCGCGCGGCTACCACGTTCTTATTTGGCACCATCTGTACTGTATGCATATCTCTCTCTCTCTCTCTCTCTCTCTCTCTCTCTCTCTCTCTCTCTCTCTCTCTCTCTGTCTCTCTCTCTCTCTCTCTGTCTGTCTCTGTCTCTCTCTCTCTCTCTCTCTCTCTCTCTCTCTCTCTCTCTCTCTCTCTCTCTCTCTCTCTCTCTCTCTCTCTCTCTCTCTCGCACACTTTCCTGTGATTCTAATGCAATATTTAAAGAGATATATACGTTAAAAAAAGTAGTTTCACTGCTTGGTTATTATATATGTTATAGCCTTATAGTAGCGTGTTTCATAAACTCTGTTTTCTTGCAACAAAAAATGCGCATTCCATTTAATTAATCAAAGTTGATCGTCATTTTAAAAGCAGAAAACTTGCAGGGTTTACAATCAGCATGAACGTTAGCACCAAAACCAAATTGATAAAACCAAGAATTTAAATTTTTTTTTTCGGCTCTTGGTCACGAAAATTTGCTGAATTTGCTGAGTTTCATGAAAAAATAACATGAATGCATACACCTTATATTACCTTCTTTTCTATTATTTAATGATGATTTATTTTAAAGTGATTCTATATAGAATAGTTTCTTTATAACTTTGTCTGTAATGCGATTACAACCCCTCTTTTATTGTAACTACATGTAAAACCTGCTACATCGTACAAATTATTCAGTTACATAATTATATTCTATTAACTATATAATTATTATAACTATTAACTATAACTATATTATAGTAACATATAATTATATAGTTACTGTAACTCTTCAGTACAAACCAATAACTTGGTTGACAAAAGTTTGCACAGTAACTTGTTAGTATAAACGTTATTTCTTCAGTGCTAAATAGTTAGCTCTGCACACAGGGTCGGACTGGCAATCAAGGGGCCTCGTCCGCAAAAAGGGTGTAACACCCTCTTTAGGGGCCACAAAGGGGGCGTAACACCCTAGTTACGCCCCTTTTTGGGCCTTAGGGGCCTCCAAACAGGGGGGGCCACGTCCGCAATTGCGGACTTGCTCTTATGGCCAGTCCGACCCTGTCTGCACATCTTGACAAACTTTGTATATATCTAACAATTTTACTATAAAAAATATCTAAACCAAACTGTTCAGAAAATTATTTTCCTTGCTCTGGTTCACAATTGTGCTATACGTGTGTGTGTGTATATATATATATATATATATATATATATATATATATATATATATATATATATATATATATATATATATATATATATATATATATTATATATGATTATGGTATTAATGCCTAATTTCTAATTCAAATTTAATGTATATGTGCATGCGTGTGTTATTATTATTTTTTTTTAATTTTATTTTAATTGTAATACTTTGATTACTTGTACTGAGTGTACCGCCAATGTATTGGGCGCAAGCCTGTTTTTGGTTGACAAATAAATATATATATATATATATATATATATATATATATATATATATATTATGCTATTTATTGACGATAAAGGTGTTGAGATCACTGTGCGTTTTCCTCATCAACCGTTCGGTACACACAACAAAGGTATGCAGTTTTAAAATAGCTAGAATGTGAAGAAAAGCGGATAAAATAAGCTCTCATCTTTTTTTATCAGTAAATTTTTTGCTGTTATAAAATATCAGATTGATTTTATATTAAAGTTTTATTGAGTTGTGTCGTGTTGACTTTAGGTTTCGATATTTCTGTGCTGCCAACATTGCGTGTATTGCGATCATTTTCAATAAACAACAATTTATCGCCCTTCAAATTGTTAACTTTTTATTACAGCAAAATACACTGTTCGTTTTATATCGTTTTTATCTGAGGGAAAAACCACGAATTTGTCGCTGCTTTTTATAGGGTGTGTGCGCATGACGCCACTCTGACTGATTTCCGATGCTCTTCTTGAGCAATGAATAATATTGCTCATCAGCATAGAACAAACCTAGTTTTTGGCTATTTTCTTTGGAAAATTAGCTTTTTTTGTTATTATTATTTTCTTGCATACTTGAGGTACTAATTCAACCTGTTAACAACACAAATGCTTTAAAAAAAAAATTTGCGAAATATTTTTAAAATTGGCAAAATGTGACATTTTCCTATACCAGCCAATGTTATTTAGTGCTCATTGCACTTATGACGTCGACTTTAACATGAATGAAACCACCCTATATATTAGTTGTATTGCAATAGCAGACTTATGCAAAATTGTGTTCAGTGATAAAATAAACAAACTGACAGCTCAACAATACTAACAAAGTGCTAGCAGACAACTTTGTGTTCCTGTCTACATTTAACATGCTTTCTTATGGGGCAATGAAGCAGCTATAACTTGACTTACAATTATTTCTCAGAGCTGAAATTGTTACTGTAGCTTACTGAGCCTCAAAGCTTTTGTTTTCCTGGATTTCAAGTCAATTGGGTGAATAAAAAATTTGTAACTAAATTAATTGAAATCCAGGAAAACAAAAGCTTGGAGGCTAAGTAAGCTACAGTAAAAAGTTCAGCTCTGGGAAATAATTGTAAGTCCAGTTATAGCTGCTTCATTGCCCCCTAAGAGCGCATGTTAAATGTAGACAGTCTGCTAGCACTTTGTTAGTATTGTTGAGCTGTCAGTTTATCACTGAAGCTACTTTTGCAACGTCTGTTGTTGATTTATTATTCATATTTCTTGCATTGCCAGGCTCAAGGTTTGGAAAACGTTAACGATGAAGGTTACCGCCTTCGAGAGGACAAAAGAAAAGTTTTGTATATTGCTATTAAATGTGTATGCAGTCATGTTAAAGTTAACGCCATGTTGGATCATTCAATAACATGGGCAGCATAGGAAAATAACTTATTGTGACAGTTTAAAAATACTAAGAAATATTTTTGAGAGCATTGATGTTTTAATAGCTTGAATTTCAAGTATGTGAGAAAAATAAGAAAACAAAAATTGATTTCGCAAAGAAAATAGATAAAAACGAAATTTGTCCTATGCTGAGTAATGTTATTTATAGCTCCAGTATGGCGTCCAAGCGCATTTAATAAAAGCTGTATTAATATCAATAAATATTGTTAAAAAGAGCTAAAATAACCATCATGCATTTATTTTTCTCCTACAGCAAAATAAAAATATCAAATTCCTTTTTTTCATACAGACCTCGCCTATAGGGTGTATCCGCATGACGTCATATTTAATGCGCTTGGACGCCATACTGGAGTAATGAATAACATTGTTCAGCATAGGACAAACTTTGTTTTTGGCTATTTTATTTGGAAAATCGCTTAAATTTTTGTTATTATGAGTTTTCTCCCATACTTGAAATTCAAGATATTAACAACATCAATGCTCTCATAAATATTGCTCAGTGTTTTTAAACTGGCAGAAATAAGTTATTTTCCTATGCTGCCAATATTAATAACTATGTCACCCATGTTATTGAGTTATCCAGTATGGCGTTGACTTTAACATGAATGTATACACCCTATAGTATAGTAAACTCGCCTAAGTCAAAATGTGGCATTTACCTTTTCTTATTATTATTTTTTAAACTTTAACTATAATATTGTAGTTTCATTCATGTTAAAGTCAACGTCATAAGTGAGTACTAAATAACATGGGCCAGTATAGGAAAATGGCATATTTTACCAGTTCAAAAATACTTTGCAATTTTTTTAAGAGCATTGATGTTGTTAACAGGTTGA
This sequence comes from Ecdyonurus torrentis, assembly GCA_949318235.1. Taxonomy (NCBI): domain Eukaryota; kingdom Metazoa; phylum Arthropoda; class Insecta; order Ephemeroptera; family Heptageniidae; genus Ecdyonurus; species Ecdyonurus torrentis. The sequence continues at coordinate 53,922 of CASGGR010000011.1, read as the reverse complement.
ATTAGTTTGTGAAGAATGCAAGAAAAATAATAATAACCCAAAAATAGCTAATTTTCCAAAGAAAATAGCCAAAAACTAGGTTTGTCCTATGCTGTGCAATGTTATTCATTGCTCAAGAAGAGCATCGAAAAAGCATTCAGAATGACGTCATGCGTACACACCCTATAGCAAATAGTTGTACATAAATATAAAGAAATATAATTATTCATTCCAGATGTTGTCGCGCCTGCAGAAGTTGTGAGGTATGCAACCAGTTGGTTACTTATGTACAACGTGGCTGCATAACTCGCAGGATACATTTTTTTACTTATGTAAATTGCTCATGGGTTTTTCGTAATCAAGCCTATTGTGAAATTATTTCTATTTTAAAGCATATTGGTTATTAATACAACTGATTTGAATTATATTTTGGGAAATAATGTTAAATTTTTATAACAATTTATTTAATTATATATATATCAATGAGAAATAACTTAAATATAGAATGTTATATTATTAAATATTTTTATATATAAATATATTATTATTTCCCTTTTTTCACATTAAATTTAATATATTAATAATTCAATTATTAAATAATTGATAATTTTTATGATACAAAAAAAAAATCCCTGTCATACGCTTATAGAATTTTTTTTTTTTTTTTTTTTTGCGTTTTTTGAGAAATCTACTGCACGGCGATATAAAGGAGATACTTAATAATGACACGGGAAAAAAATTATCTAAATAGACTTTTTTATAATATATTTGTTAGATTCATAAAAAAATTTAGAATCTAAAGAGGTAACTATTTAGCACTGAAGAAATTACGTTTATATTAACAAGTTACTGTGCAAACTTTTGTCAACCAAGTTATTAGTTTTTACTGAAGAGTTATTTATCTGAATAATTTATAAACTTTTTGTTTTCCGTGAAGTAATAATAATGTTATGACGGTTATGAGTTCAAGGATTTATTTAAACCTAAAAAGCCTACCATTCATTAAAAAAAAAAAACGTTGTATGGATTGATTTGAACTGGCGAACACACTCGTCTTGAAAGTAAATCTGACTATAGCATGTATGGTACCAAAATGTTAAATATTTGGGAAAACTTTACGCAACCGTTCAAATTTATTCACGGTAGTAATAGTGTGAGTGTTTAATTGATTTAATGTTTTTACATATAATCAATAAAAAATAAATTAAATAAAAATATTTAGGTGTGTGAAAACAATCTTACCAAGTTGATATTGGCCAGTGTCAAAGTCACTATAGCAACCTCTGTACTGTGTATGCACTTTTCTATGCACTGTATATGTGTATACACTGCAGTATATTCTGTATGCACTTTTATATGCACTGCAGTATATTATGCACTTTTCTATGCACTTAATATGTGTATGCACTGCAGTATATTATGCACTTTTATATGCACTGCAGTATATTATGCACTTTTCTATGCATTTAATATGTGTATGCACTGCAGTATATTCTGTATGCACTTTTCTATGCACTTAATATGTGTATGCACTGCAGTATATTCTGTATGCACTGCAGTATATTCTGTATGCACTTTATATATGCACTGTATATTCTGTATGCAGTTAATATGTACGCACTTTTGTATGCACTTATTCACTATTGTCACTTGTGTATATTCATTCGTAGCTGCAGTATTTTAGTTTTAATTTTGCATATATTACACATTTATATCATATATCATATATTCACTTCGTTAATTCTCTGCGCTTATGCATATATATGATTTTGAACTTTTGTAAATGCACTTTTGAATGCAATAATAATATAATTATATATATTTTGTTTATATTTTATATATAATTCTTGGCACAATCTGTATTCTGTCTTCACGACTAATTCTGTACTGTAATAATTCTGTATGTAATTTTGTATTCTGTATAATTTAATGATTATAATTGATTATATACGCATTAGTTTTTTTTTTTATTATTATTGTTATTCACTATTATAATTTTGTGCACAACTTTTATCAGCTCTCGTTCTGTCTTTTTCACTGTGAATTCTGTACTGCAATAATTCTGTGCATACTCTGTATTCACTGCTGCTATATTTCAATGCACTCTGGATGCACTTGTATGCACTAAGTGCAGCACTCCCAATGCACTTGCATACACACAGACACAAATACAAAGTAAAACTACTGCAAATATCTCGCCAGATAAAAACCCTCAGCATCCCTTGGTCCATGAAGCCACGCCCACCTCTCTATACTAGCAATCTGATTGGACGACACAGATGTGTAGCTCCTCCCACTTATAATTGAATATATGAGAAGAATGGCTCCAGGCTTATGTAAGCCCTCAAAACAAAGCAATCTAAATCTGAAATATAAATATTGAGGCGTCTGCTTTATTATCTTTGGCATCGATTATTTAGCTCTGATATCTCGCAAACTGAAATATAAAATTAACATCAAGTAAAAATGAAATGTTACTTAAAAGTTTAATAATAATAGTAACTCTCATAAAGAGAGGCCAAAAAAGTTACAAAGCCACGACTGCAATAGTCGCGCAGTCCGAGTATTTCTTTATTACATCCACATATATATATTGAACATAATTATCAAATATGCAATAGTCGCGCAGTCCAAGTACATCCACATATATTGAACATAATTATCAAATATGCAATAGTCGCACAGTCCCAGTACATCCACATATATTGAACATAATTATCAAATATGCAATAGTCGCGCAGTCCCAGTACATCCACATATATTGTCCACTACATAATTATCAAATATGCAATAGTCGCGCAGTCCCAGTACATCCACATATATTGTCCACTACATAATTATCAAATATGCAATAGTCGCGCAGTCCCAGTACATCCACATATATTGTCCACTACATAATTATCAAATATGCAATAGTCGCACAGTCCCAGTACATCCACATATATTGTCCACTACATAATTATCAAATATGCAATAGTCGCACAGTCCCAGTACATCCACATATATTGTCCACTACATAATTATCAAATATGCAATAGTCGCGCAGTCCCAGTACATCCACATATATTGTCCACTACATAATTATCAAATATGCAATAGTCGCACAGTCCCAGTACATCCACATATATTGTCCACTACATAATTATCAAATATGCAATAGTCGCACAGTCCCAGTACATCCACATATATTGTCCACTACATAATTATCAAATATGCAATAGTCGCGCAGTCCCAGTACATCCACATATATTGTCCACTACATAATTATCAAATATGCAATAGTCGCGCAGTCCCAGTACATCCACATATATTGTCCACTACATAATTATCAAATATGCAATAGTCGCACAGTCCCAGTACATCCACATATATTGTCCACTACATAATTATCAAATATGCAATAGTCGCACAGTCCCAGTACATCCACATATATTGTCCACTACATAATTATCAAATATGCAATAGTCGCGCAGTCCCAGTACATCCACATATATTGTCCACTACATAATTATCAAATATGCAATAGTCGCACAGTCCCAGTACATCCACATATATTGTCCACTACATAATTATCAAATATGCAATAGTCGCGCAGTCCCAGTACATCCACATATATTGTCCACTACATAATTATCAAATATGCAATAGTCGCGCAGTCCCAGTACATCCACATAATATTGTCCACTACATAATTATCAAATATGCAATAGTCGCGCAGTCCCAGTACATCCACATATATTGTCCACTACATAATTATCAAATATGCAATAGTCGCGCAGTCCAAGTACATCCACATATATTGTCCACTACATAATTATCAAATATGCAATAGTCGCACAGTCCCAGTACATCCACATATATTGTCCACTACATAATTATCAAATATGCAATAGTCGCGCAGTCCCAGTACATCCACATAATATTGTCCACTACATAATTATCAAATATGCAATAGTCGCGCAGTCCCAGTACATCCACATATATTGTCCACTACATAATTATCAAATATGCAATAGTCGCACAGTCCCAGTACATCCACATAATATTGTCCACTACATAATTATCAAATATGCAATAGTCGCACAGTCCCAGTACATCCACATAATATTGTCCACTACATAATTATCAAATATGCAATAGTCGCGCAGTCCAAGTACATCCACATATATTGTCCACTACATAATTATCAAATATGCAATAGTCGCACAGTCCCAGTACATCCACATATATTGTCCACTACATAATTATCAAATATGCAATAGTCGCACAGTCCCAGTACATCCACATATATTGTCCACTACATAATTATCAAATATGCAATAGTCGCGCAGTCCCAGTACATCCACATATATTGTCCACTACATAATTATTAAAGCAAAAATATATTGTGTAGTTAATTGTGACACATAAAACAATATTATATACAGAAACATAAATTCAGTCTTTTCTTTTTTATAAGAGAAAAGTTTAGTTATGTCAAATATTTGAAAATATTGAAAAATATTGGTATAAGTATAGTCAACTCTTTGGATTCTTATAATTTTATGTATCTAACGATTTTTTTTAAAGTTTAAAACTCTTTAGATAATTTTTTGCGTGTAGTGGACATCAGATAACTACATAAAAATTAGAAAGAAAAAAGAACAAATTGAGACAAAAATACAAAAATTGGACCAGAAAACTCCCTTGAGTTTACGTTTATTTTTTAACGCTTATTTTGAGAATTCTATAGAGTGGGTAGGGGGTCCGCGAAAGTTAGAAAACATTTTTGATAAAAGAGAAATATTTTCATCATTCTGAGAGCCGCACAAAAACGTCGTTAAAATTTAAGACACTGAAATAATTTTAAAAAGTCGGGGAGTGGTGAGGAGCTTTTCATAATCCTGCTGCATGTTTTTGTTTTTTTGCAACTAAAATGACGATCAACTTTGGCTATTTAAGTGTAATGCGCATTTTTGTTAACGCAAGAAAACTTGGGTTTGCAAAAAAACCTATTTATATTATTTTTTTTATTCAAAATTACAAAAATAAAATGATTAAAAATAAATTTTAAAGAAAATATGGGCATAACGAAGAAAATATAATTGAACTTTGATATAGTTTGAAACTGTTGACAAAAACAATTTTTATTGATATTTTCACGAAGTCGCTTTTTTTTTTTTTTTTTTTTTTTTTTTTTTTTTTTTTTTTTTTTTTTTTTAGTTTAGTTTATTGTTAACCAAAAACAGGCAATTTTACTTGCCCAATACATTGGCGGTACACAAAGTACATTGGTAATAGAGTACAAATTTGTTTAGAAAAAAAAAACAAAAAACATATATATATATATATAAATAATATAAATATATAATATATTGATAAACATTTTATGTATATTATTAAAACATTTTATGTATATTATTATACATAATATGTAATATATATATGAAATATTTATCATATGTTATTATTAATTAAGATTATTTGTATATCAAATGAATAAAACTGGAAAGAAAAAGAAAATTAAGCATTATTGAATACATTCTTAATATAATTAAAAGATTCATTTAATACATCAATTTGCTTTTCATTACATACTAAAGTAGATCTTGGAATGAAAGAATTTTTAGATACATCATTATTGTATGTTACTACTTTGAAGAGCTGAGTGTTTCGCAATACTTTTAGGCAATTATTGAATTTTATTTGGGAAGAAACAGAGTTGTCATCTATTTTGTTACATAAATATTTTTTTAAACATATTACATCATTTCTCTTACGTCTATTTTCAAGTGTTAACATATTCATATTTTTACACACATTCACATAATTATCGCTGTTATAAAATAATTCAGCTTTTTCATGATATTTGCGGACAAATTTTCTTTGAATTGTTTCCAGTTTTTGCGTTTTAGAGATTATGGCACGGTGACCATACAGAGCTAGCGTAATCATGATTTGACAATATAAAACTATGGTATAGTAATTTGTATGTACTAGCTTTAAAGAATTGAGTGTTACGATTAATAAAACCAAACATCTTGAATGATTTTGATTTTACTTTTTCAATGTGTGCATTGAAAGTAAGCTTTGAATCAAAAATCACGCCAAGATCTTTAATTTCATCAACTTTTTTTAGAACTGAATTGTTTATTGAGTAATCAAATTTTATTATTCTCTTGTTTTTGTTAGCAAAAGTAATAGAATAACATTTAGGGAGACTTAAAATCATCCCCCACTCAGTACACCATAAATATAGAGCCGACAAATCTTTTTGAAATTCAATACAATCTGATAAGGAAGTTATACGCTTATACAATTTTAGATCATCAGCATACATTAGACTCTCACAAAATTGGAATATATTAGGAAGATCTGCCAAGTACAAGTTAAACAGCAGGGGCCCCAAAAGGGACCCTTGAGGGACCCCAGAAGTGACGTCACTGGGGTCGGATTTACATCCATTCAAAACAACAATTTGTTTCCGATTACATAAATAATTTTCAATAATATTTACCATATATTCAGAGATTCCCAGCTGCGTCAGCTTTTTAATTAACATTTGGTGCGGTACCTTATCAAATGCTTTTTGAAAATCAGTGTAGATTGCATCTACCTGCTTGTTATCATTAAATGCAGATGCTAAAAATGAGTGAAAATTAACAAGATTTGATACAGTTGATTTTTTAGGAGTAAATCCATGTTGCTCTGCTGGTATAATAAATTTAGCCTCCTCCCATAGTATATTGTAGATACATTTTTCCATTAGTTTTGAAAAAAGGGGTAACAAAGATATAGGTCGATAATTTGCAACATTAGTTTTTTTTCCACTTTTATGGATAGGAGTTACATTTGCAATTTTCCAGCGATCAGGGAAATTACCAGTTAATATAATTTTATTAAATAATATATCAAGTGGGATAGATATTTCAATTGCAATTTCCTTTACAATAGATATAGGAATATTGTCACTTCCTGAAGATTTACCATTTTTTAATTCATTTATATATTTAATAATATGATCTTTAGTAATGCGCGGAAGTGTAGTGTTACATTCATGATTTTCTTTTCCCAAAGGTGTATTTATTTTATTTGAAAATACAGATGTAAAGAACTCTGAGAATAAATTACAAGCTTCTTTTGCATTTTTAGCATATTTTTCGTTAAGAAATACATCAATAGGAACACTATTACATTTTTTTTTATTAGATAGAAATTTCCAAAATATTTTTGAGTCACTTTTTATTTTTGATTCAATTTCTTCGATATATTTTTTATATTTATTTTTCTGCAATTTTTTGAATTCTTGTCTTAAACTTTTAAATTTTTGAAAGAAAGTATCTTTTTCTGCTTGATTTTTAGATTTTAAGTATTTTATATTGATGTTATGTTTTTGTTTAAATAAGTCTTTCAGTTGTGCGTCATACCAGGAAGGAAATTTTTTACATTGCGTTTGTACATAGGGTACACTTTTTTTAATAACATCTTCTAGTAAATCATAGAACACTTCACATGCACTATTAACATCGAGATTTTTAAGTATGTTCCATGGACATGATTGTAATAAAGATTTTAATTTATTCGTATCAGCTTTCCACCAATTAAATTTTTTTTCATGAGTACTTTTTTTGTTATACAAAGGGGCATGCATATTAATAGCACAATGAACAGCACGGTGATCTGACTTGACAGCTGTTTCTTCCTTGTCATAAGGTTGCACATTAATATCATAATTGTCTGGGTCAGTGGTAAACACGAGGTCTAAAATATTTTTTCCACGTGTTTCAAAACACACATGTTGCGAGAGGCCATGCGTATTTATGATATGGAGGAAGTCGTGGTCGTTGCTTGAGAATGTTTTTAGAGAGGGGATAACTTTGTGTGTCTCTTCGGGGGAGCGGGACCAAATAATGTTAGGGGCATTGAAGTCGCCGCACACTATAAGCTCATCATGGTCTTTCATTGCAGACCTGACAAGCGACAGCGAGGTGTCAAATTCTTCTATTTGCGAGGTGCGCGTTATGGTGGAGAATCGGGGAGGGGGCGGAAAGTATATACAACCAATGAATAATTTTCTATTTTTTGTTACTTTCACCTCCACCCACACAGATTCTCCCCTATTAAACTCAAATCTCGGTGTTGAATTGATTGCATTTTTAATGGCAATCATAACACCACCTGCAGCTTTTTTCCCATATAGTTTACCACCTTTACGATCATTACGGTAAATATTATAATTTTCATTTAAAATTTCAATATCGTTAATGTTATCATTAAAACACGTTTCATTTATGCAAATCATGTCATAGTTATCGTTATCACCAATAAAATGTGCATTGAAATGTGCTAGCTTGTTTTTCCCAATGTTATTTACATTTGCAAAATACAAGCTAGCATGTTCAATACACGTTTGATTTACAGCAATATTAGATACACCAGGACCAGGGTTTAAATTGATGTCATTACAAAGTGAAAGTAAGTAAAAAATAGCAAGTGGTGAGCATAAATTTGGTACTCGGAAAAAATTTCCGAAACCTCGTTTTGCCACACTTCCTCTTTTTTCAATACACTTTAAGATTGACATTATGTTGTTATTTAAACTTTTACAAACAATGCTGTTTTCCATGGATATAACCGTTTTTACATTTACGGAGAAATTTCCGATATCCATGTGATGCGCCCTTTTTATTTTATACATATCCTCGTGAACATTTGTTATGCTGGGCACAGTATTTTTGCACATGTTAATAAACAAAGATATAGCTACAAAGCAGAGAATGCAGCGGTACATGTTTCTATTTTTAGAACTCATGTTGCCCAAATTATAGTATTGAATGAAATATTTACCTCAAAATATGTTATATAATATATTATGTATAATATTGAATATATATTATATATAATATAATATATTACATACAATATAGTAATATATTTTATATATAAAAGTGTAAGTTATAGTGAGAACATATGTTTTTACAATACAAAGAACTACATTAGAACTTAATGCATTTATAATCTCTCTCTCTCTCTCTCAATGTCTCTCTCTCTCAATGTCTCTCTCTCTCAATGTCTCTCTCTCTCTCTCTCTCTCTCATACATTGTGTGCATGAAAAATCACAAAAATGCAGTTCGACGCCATATTGGTGCAATGAATAACATTGCTCAACATATGACAAAATCATTTGTTGTCTATTTTCTTTGAGAAATTGAGTAAATTTGTTGGTTAGTATAATTTTTCTTACATCAATTATAGTTACCATAACTCCAATGAGAGTTGCTATTACACCAGTGAAAGTTATCATCTGTAACTCCTAATTAGAGTTGGTATAACTATATTACCAATTATCCCTCAAATGGCTCAAAAAATAGGAGTTAAGATAACATCTGAGCAGTTACCACAACTCTTCTGTTTTTTGTTTTTTTTTTGGGTGTAGTATATGTGGCAAAATACAGTCAATTTCTGCGTCAATATACAGTCAATATCTGCGCTTGACCATGTTATTTAGTGCTCACATATGACGTGAATGCGAACACCCTATAGCAAAGTCATTTCACCCCTATAGCTTATACCACGCTCACTAATTGCCTAGCTGCTTGATATAAGTAAATCCTTGTATATAGCTCCCCCCGCTCAGTACCAGGGACTGCCTGACACTCAAACTGTGAGCTTTTTACTTTGTACAAATATTTGCATCTTTCAGATATAAGTGTATGTCTTAAGGAAGGCTAGTTATACTTTACGTTATTACATGCAACAAAGTCAGCAACACTGGAAAACAGTTGGTCTCTCTGGACCATTCTTAAGAATCACAATCTTTTATATTATTAGGGAGTGCATTATAAAAAAGGAATACAATATTCAGGACCCTTGTGACTGATTAAGCACTGAGTGAGTGCTGTGGACGTACAAAAATATCTGCGTAATAATTATGCAGTCAGCACAATTTGTTAATACAGCATAACTTATGCTGTATTACATAATAACTATGTAATATATTTATACTATTAATTTACTATTAATATACTATGTAATATATAGAATAGTTTTTATGTTGTGCAGCATAATTATTTATGTTATTCTCTAATTTTACATAATTTATGCCATAATGACACAAATGCAGGATCAATTACGTAATTTATTTCTCCATGTACTATAAGAAAAAGAAATCAAAGCAAAAGAAGATGACTCAGTTGCCTGAATGCTACCACAACTTGAAGTTCTCTTAACATGGCGAGCCAGACAAACCTCCTCGCTGCGCGGAGACTGGATGACGTCAGCTCTTGGATTTCATGCTCTGAAGATTTTATCTATATATTTTTTTTATTATTTTTGTTATTAAATTTTTTGTGCTTGCCATATTGTGTTATCGTGCTACACCAATCCCAGTCCCAGTCAAGACATTGTCTTATCGACAGCTAAGGACTTTCCAATTAATGTAAAAGCACACACAGGCCGACCACGGCCTAAGTACACAGCCCGGCATTCGCCATGACAGCCTAGAAAAACCGTGGAAACATCTAGACAGGCTGGTCGGTGCAATCACATCGATCATGCACCTCCACGAATGCTGTGCGTCGTCATGGAATGCATGCAAAAATGCATAAACCCCCAGAGAAAAAAGTTCAGGGTGTGTCAGGTCTAAAGACCGAGGAGCCCTTGCTATGGGTCCTTCATGACTAACACCTGATTTTGCACGTCTGTAAATGCATGTGCCCAGTGTGGTGGCGTTATTAATAGTAATATTGCGTTCGTTCGTTCGTTCGTTCGTTCGTTCGTTCGTTCGTTCGTTCGATCATTTATACTTATATTACAAGTTAAATTTAACGTATGCAGTGTATCATAAATATAGCATTGCCCTAAAGTGTATATAGGCATTTTGCCTTTTTTTCATCCCCCGTTGGGTTACTTTTACTTGTTTATTTTTGTCTCTTTTTTTATACAATGTATACATTCCTATTTTTAACCCAATAAAGAACTATAATTATTATTATCAGTTCTTTTCTTTGTTCTTGTGTAACACCAACACTGGAATCCTTCTTGATTCAAGGTGAAGGTGAGAATATTCCAGTACCAATTATCTGTTAGAATCTGCAGCTGGCATATAGAGGCAAGCACTTTGCGCACGATGTTAGCTGTGTCAAGAACTGCAGAAGTTCCTAGCTGTCCTCGAGGTTCAACTTTTCTCTTGGTGTTAATCAATCTTTGCTAATTATATACCTGACCATTATTATTATTAAATAAAAGTTTCATGCAATGAGCAAGCATATTTCTATTTGTGCTTGTATATATAGAAGCCACGTTCTGGTAACCCTCCCCTCCCCTCCTCTCCCTCCCAGCATATTTTATTGATATAAAGTCACCTTGATATAACAACCAAATCAGCTGCTTACTTTCTTATACAATCGTTTTTGTTTCCGAGGGAAAAATATTTAGTGTTTTCAAGCTTATTTTTATATTTTAAATTGAATTTCACTGAAAACAAAATATAAATATACATTCTGGCTAAAATAAGAACATAGATTTTTACAACCGAATGCACCCCTTTTTCTGAAGAAGAAGAGAAGAAGAAGAAAAAAAAAAAACATTCACAGTTAAGCACCATAAATTTACAAGTGACCAACATAATATTGAAGTTCATACGTGTTTTATTTTATTTCTATAACTTGATTCGAATTAAGACGAGAAAAAGGGATTTTAAAAACCTCTTTTCTTATTTTGGGAATGGTTTGGTAATGGTTTTATTTTTCCCATACTCGCAGAGTGTGGAACACGCAATTTTTTTCTCGGTAAATTCATAATAGCAAGAATATTTCCCATTTATAATTCAAAATTTTGCATGCGATGAACCCACTCTTCTCATTTGTTTTCTCGCTTTCCTTCTAATTTGTATTTATTGGTAAATAGGAAATCATATTTTTGTGTTTTTCCTATACAAAGGGTTTTTATTCACATGACGTCATGCTGCATGCGCTTGGACGCCATACTGAAGTAATGAATAACAATACTCAGCATAGGACAAACTTTGTTGTAACTGTTTTCTTTGATGCGTGACGTCATGATGCATGCGCTTTGACGCCATACTGGAGCAGTAAATAACATTGCTTAGCATGTGAAAAACATCATTTTTCTTTTAGAAATAATTTTATATTTTTATTATTATAGTTCTCACGTACGCTTGAAATTCAAGCTATTCAATGCTCTCAAAAATATTGCAGTGTTTTTAAATATGACATTTTCTCATACGTGCTTGCCCATGAGTGCTCACATATGGCGTCGACTTTTATAGTGTGTGTGCGCATGACGTCATTGTGAGTGCTTTTCAATACTCTTCTTGAGCAATGAATAACATTGCTCAGCATATAGGACAAACATATATAGTTTTAGGCAAATTTCTTTGGAAAATTAGTTATTTTTTGGTCATTAGTATTTTTCTTGCATACTTGAGGTACTAATTTAACCTGTTAACAACATCAATGCTCTCAAAAAATATTGCGAAGTATTTTTAATTTGACAAAATGTGCCATTTTCCTATACCGGCCAATGTTATTTAGTACTCACTTATGACGTCGAATGAAGCCACCCTGCCCACCCTATATGCATGCAAAGACCCTATATTAGCTGCAGTACCTCTATCGACTTAATTAGTTACGTGCGCGCGTTGATTGCAATAAATCTTCATCCCCCCCCCTTGACTAAAATAATTTACACATTACGTAAAGACAACTATAAGTAAAGTTTTTGTTTTAAAACCGAAAGTTTGCGGTGCTCGTGCTGTGTGTTCTATACCTGGCTTGCGTGTCTGCCTTCTTTTAATTAACATCAACTAAAATTATGTTACATTAATTACTGTACGAACATACCTTACATAAACATTGTAAATATGTACACAGGACCGTGATGTGATGTTTTATACCATGACAAAAAGTCGCTCTGAAATATCAATGTTATTCTTATATGAGATAATTATGATGGAATTAAACTTTTTTAAATATTATAATTGCGGTGCTGTGTACAGTATAGGGTGACTGCATTCATGTTAAAGTCGACGCCATATTGGATCACTCAAATACCTGGTGCTCATAGGAAAATGACAAAATTTGCCAGTTTAAAAATAAAAGCAATATTTTTGAGAGCATTGATATTGTTATATAGCGTATGTATGTGAGAAAAATAATAATAACCAAAAATTAACTGCTTTTCAAAAGAAAATGAAAAATAAACAAGTTTATCCTATGCTGAACAATGTTATTCACTACTCCAGTATGGCGTCCAAGCGCAATAAAAATGACGTCATCATGTGGATACACCATAGCGTAAAAATACATTTTTGTAACAATATTTTAATCTGCTTAGCTTTTTCAGATGTACTGTTTGTATTATCAATTTAGTTTTTTTAATGCTATTGAATAAAGACAAAATATATATTTTAGCGTGTTGACATTCACTTCAAAATAGACGCCATTTGTGAGCACTAAAATACTACTATATGTAAGCAATATTTTTGAATGCATTGACGTTGTTAATTGCTTGAATTTCGTAAGTACGTGAGAAAACAACAACTATTTTTCCAAAGAAAATGACAAAAAAAAAATGGTTAAAATGTTTTCTTTGCTCCAATATGGCGTTCAAGCGTATTTAATAAGACGTCATTTACATGTACCCTATATATAGGGTGTGTATGCATGTTGTCATTTTGAGTGCTTTTCGAAGCTTTTATTATTTTTCATGCATATATACTTGAGGTACTAATTCAACCTGTTAATAGCATTAATGCTCTCATAAATGTTGCTTAGTTAGTATTTTTAAACTGGCAAAATGTGTTATTTTCCTATACTGTCCCATGTTATTTAATACTCACTTTGACGTCGACTTTAACATGAATGAAACCACCCTATTGCAAACTGATGTTACTATAGAGAGTGCAGCATTATATTGATATTACAATAAAATAAATGTTTCTCGAAGTCTCTTCTATTTACTTGATTAACTGGAAACATGCGTGAGCATGTACAGTATATATATATATATATATGTAAGGGGGAGAAATCACGCGTACACGAGGATTACCTTGGAAACTCCAAACTTGTTTATTCCAAAGTGTAAAAGCCGCGAGTGCAAAGTCATCGTCTTGAGCAATTTGTTTCTCATTGTTGTCGAACAACGGTTTAATTTGAAATTATCGTTGTTATGACCGTTAATTGTGAACTGTTAAAAATAGTAATTAGACATGGCTTACAATTTCAGTGCTAATCAGGTGAGTTTAATAATTTATTTAATTAATTTTAATCTTGTAATGGAATATCGGTTTAAAAATATTTATGTCCTAAAACACGTAAAAGTGCACTTAAAAAATTCGTTTTTAAATTTTTTCACAATAAAAATGTTAGATATATACAATTAGTTTTGTTAAGATGTGCAGAGCTAACTATTAAGCACTGAAGAAATATCGTTTGTACTAACAAGTTACTGTGCAAACTTTTGTCAACCAAGTTATTGGTTACTGCATTGAGACAACATAATTATTGTATTCGTAATTATTTTTGTATACGTATGCGTGTACCTATATGTACAGCTCTGGCCAAAAATTTCTGAACGGGGCAGAGGCGGCCGCTGCGTTTTCTCATAAAGATATATAGCATTAATGTAGTGTGCTTGCGGGTTGCCTATGCAAATCTTTCGGGAACTTTTGGCCAGAGCTGTACCCGTGTGGTGTGTATATATATGTCGTTATACTGAATGCGCTTGGAGGCCATACTGGAGCAATAAAAAACATTGCCTAGCATAGGATGAATTTTGTTTTTAATCTTTTGAAATTCGCTAATTTCGTTTTTATTTTTTTCTTTCATAATTTAAAATACAAGCATATATCAATTCTCTCAAAATATTGCTAGAATGACAAAATGTGCAAACTATTTTGCCATACTTGCCAATGCTATTTAGTGCTCACTTATGGCGCCAACATTTACATGAATGCAACCGCCCTATACGTATATATACTATACTGTATAGTAAAATAGTATATTGATTTTTGTTAAGCGAGCAATATATCGCGAGTCAAGTTTTGAAGTTAAAAAATCAAGGTTGTTTTTTAAAGACTTTTAGTTTCTCTTGCTCCGTGCATGTTTGGCTATTTTAGTCGGCTTTTGTCGGTCGAATAGACGACATGCTTTTTTATTTGTGCTAATGTTGGAGACGTATAAAGGTAATTGAACTATGGAATAATGATTTTGTGTGATTTGTGGCGCAGAAATGTTAGAAAATGTTAACTAATTTACACGTAAAAAAGTAGCTAAAAGTTTATATTTAGATTTTTTTATAGTAAAATATGTTAGATATATACAAAGTTTTGTCAAGATGTGCAGAGCTAACTATTTAGCACTGAAGAAATATCGTCTATACTAACAAGTTACTGTGCAAACTTTTGTCAACCAAGTTATTGGTTTGTACTGAAGAGTTACATCTATGTAACTGAACAATTTGTACAATGTAGGTTTTCCCCGAGTTTAAATCGCCGCTATCAGTGTAAAATGTGTTAGCTGCTTTACCTAACAATGCAATATATATCTGACAGTAATAACAAATAGTTGCTCAGCAAACATTATATGAGGCGATGAATCACAACGTACAGACAAAGTGCGGACATCAATTAGGCTTATATTTCTAGGCTATGATAACAACATACAAAACTGCATGCCAGCTGCATGTAATGTATCTGCATTAAACATTGACAATATCTTCACATTAAATATCTCTGATCTCGGGCATCAAAATTGTCGATTTTTAATTTAACTAATTAATTAGTTTTTATTTTATAATTGATGCTGATATGTCCAAGTGGTGAAGACAGCTGACTCGCAACTCTGTACTCCTCACCGACTATAGGTTCGAGCCACTGCTGGGTGCGTACGTCAAGTGTGCATGAGAGAGTACAACACGTTGCACGATGTATGTTTTACATGCATTACATGACGACGTACGCACAGTATTCTCTTTGTTCTACATTCAATGTCAAAAACAAATACGTAATAAAATGAGCTATAGCTCATTTTCAGCATAATTTGTTCAATATAGCATAAAGTATTCTATATATTGCAAAATAAGTTTGTTATATATAGTATAAATATTATGTTATACACCATAATTATTTGAGTTGTTTAAATTTAGCATAATTTATACTATAATGTCATAACAATGCTAATCATAACAATCATAACAATATGCTATAATGTCATTATTCAACATAAATTACGTAATTTATATTATCTCCGTTTTCGTCTCTCTCTCTCTCTCTCTCTCTCTCTCTCTCTCACACACACACACACACACACACTCTAACTCTCTCTCTTTTGCAATTTTTCACAATAAATAGATAAATATATTTATTTAACGGTGTCAGCAAGTTGAAAAAGTTTAATTATTTCAATTAAGTGACTCCATTTTAGAACTGTGAAGCTCTGGCAGGCTGGATGGCAGGCTGGCTGATGAGTATAAATATAAATCAATAAAAAGTGCCGTACAAACTGACGTTCACGCGACCGAGCAATTAACTTTGTTGTGACGATCGAGCAAGCTTGCCTAGGTTTTTGTCACAAAATTTAATATATTATATATTTATATATAATATTATAACAGTATATTATACTGTCTATCAATTAGTATAACTTCACTTTTGTATAGTCAATAATATACCATAGCTAACTATGATATTGTTATGTTGTCAAATATCTGTTGTAAATCTGTTATGTAAAAATGTATTGTTCTGGTCAAGGTTCATATAATACGGTTGAAAAAGCCGTGTATGCGCCTTAAATAAAGTTATTCTATTATTATTATTATTATTATTATTATTATAGGGTGTATGCAGATGACGTCATATTAAATGCACTGGGATGCCATATATACTGGAGTAATGAATAACATTGCTCAGCATAGGACAAACTTTGTTTTTCTTTGGGAAATCTTTTTGTTTTTTGTTATTATTTTTCTCACATACTTGGAATTTAACCTATTAACAACATCAATGCTCTCAAAAATATTGCTTATAGTATTTTTAAACTGGCACAAATGTGTCATTTCCTTATGTGGCCCATGTTATTAGGTGATCCAACATGGCGTCAACTTTAACATGATTGCAAACACTCTATAGCTTGTTTTGATGCTAAAATTTTAGTGTTGAACTATAATTAGATCCTGAATGTATAGCAAGCAAGTTACTTTAAAAACAAGATTCAAATTATTTTACGTATATTCACGTAAGCACCAATACAAGTTGCTACATAATAACAATAAGAGAGATGTTCACTTCTCTGTGCTTTACTTGACTTGTATCAAAGCAAACCATAATATGCTCGCCCACCCATTGTTCTTTCTCTCTATTTGTGCTGAATAGTTTGTCAATTGTGAAGTTTGATACAGCGGCGATTTAATCGTCATAGAGTGTATGCTCATGACGTCATATTTATTGCACTTGGAGGCCATACTGGAGTAGTGAATAACATTGCTCAGCATATAGGACAAACTTCATTTAAGGGGGTAGGTGACCGACTGATATCTCGCAAACTAGGACGGTTGCGAATAATAATAATAACACAAAGTATAGAGAAGAAATGTTATTTAAAAATTTAGTTATGTCAAATATGTGAAAACACGATCAAATATTTAAGTTATTACACTTTAAAGATAACATGTAAATGTGGAAATTTAAATTTGAGCGGGAAATTTTAGTCAATTAGAAACTTTTTTTACAATTAAAAAAATAATTAATTGTTTTTTGATATAAAAAAATATAATTTAAATTTACTTGATTTTATTTGAAAATTATAGTGTTTGTTTTATTTTAATTAAATCATGTACAAAAAATTATAGGGAAAATATAGTTCTTCTTTTAGCGATTTCCGGTCCAAGTCGGTCCCCCACCGCCTTAAGTCAATTTTCTATGGGAAATCGGCTATTTTTTGTTATTCTTATTTTTCTCACATACTTGAGTAATTTAACATATTTACAACATCAATGCTCTCAAAAATATTGCATAGTGGTTTTAAACTTGCAAAATGATTTATTTTCCTATGCCACCCATGTTATTGAGTTATCCAACATGGCGTAGACTTTAACATGAATGCATGCATAGACCTTTTATACAAAAATATTAAGAAAACTAAGCTGCTATATGACTACATCAATATGATTCTTCTTTTTTGTTCTATGAAAACTTTTTATTATAAACTGCGGGGGAGAATATTTAAGTTTTAAGTATGCGTCTCTCTCTCTCTCTCTCTCTCTCTCTCTCTCTCTCTCCCCGTAATATTTCTGATTTGATGTCAGATTTTTCTCATGGTACAGCTAGACATTGACTTTTACAATCAAAAGACGTTCTCAAATCTCAATTTTTTATTTTTTGACTGTTTTCATTTTTAAAGGCTATAAAAGATACACATGCATTTAAATGGTTCATTCACTTCTTGTAAAATATAATTTTATTGTGACAGTTCATCATCATTTTTTTACTAATTAATTTTACACATGGTTATTAGTTCTGATTTGAGAAAATTGACTTTATTGACGAGCTCATTCATATTATGAATGTACATATATATTATTAGAAACTTAAATTTTTTTTTTTTTTTTTTTTTTACAAAAAAGTATTATTTATTTTTAACGTAAAAAAAATACGTTATTGACAATTGACGCTACATTCCTACATTGAACACTTGCTATAGTGTTGTTATTTTGAAATAACATAAGTATAATTATGCTAAACATGTTAACTATTATGATATGTATAGTATTACACGTACGGAAAGAATAAATTATGTATTTATGTTTTTTTTAGCATAAATTATGCTAAATTTGAACAACATAAATAATTATGCTGTATAACATAATATTTATGCTATATAACATATTTATTTATGCAATATAGAATAACACCCTCTAAGGGGGCACAAAAAGGGAGCGTAACACCCTGGTTACGCTCCCTTTTAAGGCCTTAGGGGCCTCCAAGGGGCATGTCCGCTATCGCGGAATTGCTGTTATGGCCAATACCAGTCCCTATAGCCTGGAATGACTGTACAATATATATAGCATATACATGCCATATATTATGTAGTTCTTTCTTGTCTTATTTTTAATTATTTTAAACAACAACAATAAAATTTATACATTATGCGTGGTTTTATAATGAGCGACGCATGATTCAGGAAAAAAAAAATAAACGAAAAAATTTAAACGACCACAGGCGAATTTAGAGACCTTTCATATTCTGCACGCTATACTATAATAAATCACGCAAAACTTTTTTTTTGTTTTTTTTTTTTTGCTATATAGAAATGATATGTTGGTTTTGAGTTCTAACTATATATAAAATATTTGACATATTTCATTACTACATTAGTTCTCTGCGGCGAGCTAACAAATTCAACTCAGCAACGTGTTTCGCCAACAGTTTTAATTTGTTGCGTCTATTTATCTTAATTTTAAACTTAATTTCGTACATGCAGATAATAAATTACGTAATTTATGCTGCAATTATGTCATTATAGCATAAATAATGCTAAATTATAACAACATAATTAATTATGCTGTACAATATAAAATTTATGATTTTTTAGCATATTCATTATGCAGTATAGCAAAATTTTTGCTGTACTGAAAAAATTGTGCTGAAAATGAGCTAGCATAATTATAAGATAAGTTATTACTTAAAAATTTCTGTCCATATGATCTAGGGTGGTTTCATTCATGTTAAAGTCGACGTCATAAGATGAGTACTAAATAACATTGGCCAGTATGGGAAAAATGTCACATTTTGCCAGTTTAAAAATACTTCGCAGTATTTTTGAGAGCACTGATGTTGTTAACAGTTTGAATTAGTTATTTAAATATGCAAGAAAAGTAATAACCTAAAAATAAATGTTTTTTCAAAGAAATGAGCAAATAACTAGGTTTCTGAGCAATGTTATTTATTGCTCAAGACAAGCATGGCAAGGCATTCAGAATGACGTCATGCGCACGCACCCTATAAGATCATACAAAAAGTCAGCATTGCCTGTGTGAAATATGGAATCTAATTTGTATGACAGCGCATGGTAAAAATATTTTATTATCTTGGAACACGTGAAAGTTTGTCTACTTTTCTTTAATTTAAATATCAGTGTCCTCGGCGCAGTAGTTTTATTTTACATCGAAAAGCATTCAGAATGACGTCATAGCAGTGTCCTCGGTGCAGTAGTTTCTTTTTAAAAACACGCTTAAGTTCGTTCTATAAACTACACATGAATCTTGAGCCAGCATCGAAAATTTTCTTTTTTTTAAAACATCTGATCATGACGTCATCACCTGTTTACTACGTTTATTTGGTTGATAATTGTTATTTCTTCGTCTACAACCTTGGATCGACCTGATAAAAATGAACAAAATTTCATTAAAAAAAAGTTCCATGCTCGATCAACATGCGACTCACTTTTATCGGCTCAAAAGACAGGATCAACCAATGAATGTGTCTTATTTTGTTGGTCAGCCAATCACTGTTAATGAGCCTCACTATACTTTACACAACAAACTATAATATAGTATACGACTCTGCTGAAATGCTACATATTGGAACTTATTGACTCGCACTTTTTCTATACCGAGTACGAGACTAATGCATGAAAGAAAGAAATTACGTAATTTATGCTGAATTTATGTCAGCTGAATTAGAACAACGTAAATAGTTATGCTCTATAGCATAACTATTTATGCTATATGTAACATATTATGCAGTATTGAATAAATTGTGCTGAAAATGGGCTAGCATAATTATTACGTATTTTCTATATGACCCCTTATTTTTATAGGGTGTATGCATTCATGTTAAAGTCAACGCCATGTTGGATAATTCAATAACATGGGTGACGTAGGAAAATAACTCATTTGCTATAGTTTAATAAATACCCCTATGCAATATTTTTTAGAGCATTGAAGTTTGTAAATATGTTAAATTAGTATCTCAAGTATGTGAGAAAAATAACAAAAACAATAATAAAAAATTAACAGATTTAACAAAGAAAATTGGCTTAAACAATTTTTTTCTATGCTGAGCAATGATATATTCATAATAATACTACAGTATGGCCTCCAAGCGCATTAAATATGACGTCATATGGATACACCCTATATTAGAAAGAAATAATGTGTGTGTGTGTGTTAGAGTGAGAGAGAGAGAGAGAGAGAGAGAGAGAGAGAGAGAGAGAGAGAGAGAGAGAGAGAGAGAATGTTGAATATATCACATTTATTATAACATAACCCTTAGCCCTTACTTAATTATTATAGTTGATTGACTGACATGTGACAAACTGAAGGGACGTCAAATATAAAATTAACATGAAGTAAATATGAAAAGTGACTTAAAAGTTTAGTTTATGTCAAACATGTGAAAACTGAAAACTTGATCAAATATTAAATTATTACACTGCAAAGATAACATATGGAAATAAACGAGTTTAAATTTTAATTATGGAACTTTTAAGACACAAAATCCTTTTTTCTTTTTTTTTTTTGCTTGCCATGCATATTGTGTTATTGTGCTATACACCAATCCCAATCCCATTCAGTTATTAATTTGTTTATTTATTTTATTTTATAACTATTTACATTTTATAACTTTAACTATTTAATAACAAAATATTATTTAGTTATTAACAATTAACAATTACTTGAAATTTATCAGAAAACTCTCGATTTCGTAAAATCGCAAGGGTCCCTGAAAATCCGGAAAATCGATATTGAAAACTATGAATTTCTCCAAATCGAAAGCTATATTTTATGCTTTATATAATGAAGTCTGCTGCAGATCCAACTGAGTTTTGTACAAAATCGAGAAATTGACAGAACTAAACTTCACAAAATCGACAGTTACTGTATTATTATGTTTTACTTTGAAATAACAAACCTAATACACTCTAAAACTGGTGCATTAATACATTAGTTACAAACCCTAACTTAATTATTTAAGATATATACTCTTTTAAGTTATCATGAGTAGCTAAAATAATGCATTTCAGCAAATTACTAACAATAGCTATTTGAACTTAAAATAGCTATTGTTAGTAACTTGCTAAAATGCATTATTTTAGCTACTCATAGTAACTTTAAAGTGTTTATCTAAAATAAGTTATGATTCGTAACTAATGTATAATGCACCAGTTTTAGAGTGTAAAGAAAAAGAAAGTGTGAAAATAAAGGTCCGTCCTCTCCAAATGTGTCCCCCTCTTGTTTGATATTTGTTATTAATATTTAATATACACGGTAGCTCATGCCACTGTGTTCTATATAATTACAGGACAGTTATTGCATATCAAGTAAAAAACTTGTATAGTATGCATATATGTTGTTGACGTAATTGAAATGTAGTGATGTATGTAGGCAGCGCAGTCAAAGAGTTGATTGTCGTGAGACCACCATTGTTGTGGTGCTATATACATTATATGTATATTATGTATATATATATATATATTGTTATAAACGAGTGATAGATTGTTTATCATGCGATGACATTTAGCGGTACGCCTGCCACGCGCCTGTCCGTCCGTCTGTCTATGTACCCCTCTCTTCTCTCTCTCTCTCTCTCTCTCTCTCTCTCTCTCTCTCTCTCTCTCCCCCCTATAGCTATCTACATAATACGATTTTTATGATCGTATTGATAATTTTTCGAGACGATATATGTTTGATAAATCGATCCTTACATTTTTAAATCCAACTATAGGTATTCGATAAACTTGTTAAAAAATTTTTGCTTTGTTGTACGTGAAAAATAGCTAATTAAATACATAAAATGACTAACTAAATAAAAATAACTTATAATATATATATATATATATATATATATATATATATATATATATATATATATATATATATTATATATTATATATATAATATTATATATAATATATAATATATATATATATATATATATATATATATATATATATATATATATATAACTACTAGCTCATTTTTAGCACACTTTAGTATTACATCATATAATACATATAATATAGGATAAATATTATGTTGTTCTAATGTAACATACTTAATGCTGTAACAACATAAATACAGCATAGGTTACGTCATTTAATATTTCCGTGCTTTTAGTGTAAATATTATGTTGTACTAATTTAGAATAAATAAATAAATGCCTTTATTCAAAAAAGAGCAATAAACATTAATAACTGCATATGAATGAAAAGATAACTTTCTATATCTTATTAAAGATCAATAAATAAGTAAATATCTAATGCAATGTATTTTAGGTATCAATCGGAGATAAAGTTGTTGTTTTTTTCTCTCGTTTTTTTTTTTTTTTTTTTTTTTTTTTACACCTAATACTGTTATAATAGAACCAATATAATAGTAATTAAATTACATCAAAAGATATTACCAATCTGCATGTCAGAAAAAAAAAACTACAGAAAAAAAAAAAAAAAAAAAAAAAATGGAAAAAGAAAGTGAAAAAAAAAAAAATCATGTATAATAGGCAAAACTCATTGTATACCGTATTACTACAAATACCTCATATAAAAGTATCGATACTTTTTATTTATACATGACCGGACCCTCTCTCTCACTCCCCTAGCTATCTACATAATCACAACCCCCCTCACAACTCCACCCCTATTTCTCTCTCTCCCCTCTTTCTAACTCGACTTCGTTACATTCGACACCTGCACACAATTTTTTACGTAACAAGTTCATGTGTGCATGCATATACATATACATATATATATATATATATATATATATATATATATATATATATATATATATATATATATATATATATATATATATATATATATATGTATATATATATATATATATATATATATATTATATATATGTGTGTTCCCCCCCCCCCTACTAGAGATAATATTGATTAATGATAAGTATAAGCTATAGTCTGAAGGGACTCATAATATTTTTAATATTTAAATATGCGGAGATGATACCTCATTTACTATAATGCTAAATCCACATAACATACATACATACATACATACATATATACATAAACATATATAGAACCATACATGCTGTTTTATACTATATATAGTTGTATATTTGCTTATGTTTAACATTTTATAACTAACGAAGTCTGCTGTGTTGTTTACTTTTGTAAAATATAAAATGTTATATGACATATGTGCAGTGGGCAGTATTAGATAATATATGGGCAGTATTGGGGGATAATCAAAACTATAAATTATCTTGTCATTATAATACTCTGTTATTTTAGTTAAATATTTGTTTTTGCTTGCCATATTGTGTTATCTTGCTACACCAATCTCAATTAAGACATATGCGCATGACGTCATATTTAATGCTTTTCGACGCCATACTGGAGTAATGAATAACATTGCTCAGCATAGGACAAACTTCGTTTTTGGCCTTTTTCTTTGAAAAATTGGTTGTTGTTTTTTGTTAACTGTTATTTTTTTAACATACTTGAGATACTAATTGAAACTGTTATAGCAGCATCAATGCTCTCAAAAATATTGCATAATGTCTTTAAACTGGCAAAATGTGTCATTTTACTATCTCACCCATGTTATTGAGTTATCCAACATGGCGTCGACTTTTACATGAATGCATATACACTATCAACAGCTAAGGACTTCTCACGGGGTAAAAACCACGTAACAAATTATGCTAGCTATTTTCAGCATAATTTATGCTGTATCGCATAATAACTATGTTACATTTAGCATAAATATTTTCTTTTCCAAAATAAATATTTATATTGTTTTAATTTATTATCATTTATGTTATAATGTCGATGACATAAATATATATATACAAAATATGAAAATACATATATTATATATATTCATCTATACATAACATATTACATACATGCAGTTTTTATACTATAGCTCTATATTTGCTTATGTTTTACATTTTTTAACTACAGTGATATACGAAATCTGCTAGCATTAATTTTTTGCATGTACAAAAACAATTACACAATTTAAAAATAACCAAAGACAATTTATTTACTTTAAATGACTTCTTATCTGAGTCTTCTTATCTAAAATATTAAAGTTAGTAAAAATATATGAAATATTAAAATGAACAACATTTTTAATAACATGGATGTTGTAAGCAGCTTAAATTTCTATATATGTGTGAGAAATATAACAATAACAAAACATTCCAAAGAAAAATAGCCAAAAACGTTGTTTGTTCTATGCTGAGCTATGTTAAATTTCTATATATATGTGAGAAATATAACAATAACAAAACTTTCCAAAGAAAAATAGCCAAAAACGTTGTTTGTTCTATGCTGAGCTATGTTAAATTTCTATATATATGTGAGAAATATAACAATAACAAAACTTTCCAAAGAAAAATAGCCAAAAACGTTGTTTGTTCTATGCTGAGCTATGTTAAATTTCTATATATATGTGAGAAATATAACAATAACAAAACTTTCCAAAGAAAAATAGCCAAAAACGTTGTTTGTTCTATGCTGAGCTATGTTAAATTTCTATATATATGTGAGAAATATAACAATAACAAAACTTTCCAAAGAAAAATAGCCAAAAACGTTGTTTGTTCTATGCTGAGCTATGTTAAATTTCTATATATATGTGAGAAATATAACAATAACAAAACTTTCCAAAGAAAAATAGCCAAAAACGTTGTTTGTTCTATGCTGAGCTATGTTAAATTTCTATATATATGTGAGAAATATAACAATAACAAAACTTTCCAAAGAAAAATAGCCAAAAACGTTGTTTGTTCTATTCTGAGCTATGTTAAATTTCTATATATCATATATGTGAGAAATATATAACAATAACAAAACTTTACAAAGAAAAATAGCCAAAAACGTTGTTTGTTCTATTCTGAGCTATGTTAAATTTCTATATATCATATATGTGAGAAATATATAACAATAACAAAACTTTACAAAGAAAAATAGCCAAAAACGTTGTTTGTTCTATGCTGCGAGCTATGTTAGTTATAGTTCCAGTATGGTGTCAAAGCGCATTTAGTATGACGTCATGTGCATACACCCTATTGAGTTAAATTATTTAGTGAATTCAAAATTGCAAGGCATATTATGCAACTTGTAGGTGTGACGTTGGTTCTAAGTCACTAACACTAAGTCTCATCAGCGCGTTTTAAAATGTTGAGATCGTGAATTCAGTAGGATAGTTAATTCAGTAGGATAGTCAATTCAGTAGGATAGTACGTCAATTCAGTAGGATAGTCAATTCAGTAGGATAGTACGTCAATTCAGTAGGATAGTCAATTCAGTAGGATAGTCAATTCAGTAGGATAGTTAATTCAGTAGGATAGTCAATTCAGTAGGATAGTCAATTCAGTAGGATAGTCAATTCAGTAGGATAGTACGTCAATTCAGTAGGATAGTCAATTCAGTAGGATAGTCAATTCAGTAGGATAGTTAATTCAGTAGGATAGTCAATTCAGTAGGATAGTCAATTCAGTAGGATAGTCAATTCAGTAGGATAGTCAATTCAGTAGGATAGTCAATTCAGTAGGATAGTACGTCAATTCAGTAGGATAGTCAATTCAGTAGGATAGTCAATTCAGTAGGATAGTCAATTCAGTAGGATAGTCAATTCAGTAGGATAGTCAATTCAGTAGGATAGTCAATTCAGTAGGATAGTCAATTCAGTAGGATAGTCAATTCAGTAGGATAGTCAATTCAGTAGCCATTATTGCCTACAACTTTAAATATTGTGCAAATTCTAAAACATGTTCATTTGTATGTTCAGTTTCAAGACGCCTTCTCCTCCAAGCGGCTGGGTAACTGGGAGGTGCCCCTCAGACACCCCGAGCGACCTCGCTCTCGCTCAGGCTCTACCCGCGTGATCGCTGATGACCGAGGTCACTTGCTGCCTGGCGTGAGACACTCACGTGACTCTCCGTGGGGAAGAGGACCTTTCTCTGCGTGGGACCAGCCTCGGCGTGTCACCAGGGCTTACGGTATGTATGTATGATGTATTGTTAACAAAATATATATATAAAAAAAACGTGTTTGTTACATTTTTGAACTAAAAAAAATCGGTCTCAATTAATAACTGAATGGATGGATGAGTGGATGAGTGGATGAATGAATGAATGAATGAATGAATGAATGAATGAATGAATGAATGAATGAATGAATGAATGAGGATAGGACAGAGTGAGGGGTTCAAATGAATAAATAAATAGTCATCTTTATAAAAAGAAGAGATATAATAAAATCTTAAATAAATGTATAGGTTTAGTTAGAGATTTTCACGACGATTATTTTGCCTCGAGTAACAACGTCCCTCATATTGTCACACTTTACCAGCTTAAAAACACCATGCAATATTTTTGAGAGCATTGATTTTTAATAGCTTGAATTTCAAGTATGTGAGAAAAATAATAATCGACAGAGGTCTACCAAAGAAAACAAAAACAAAATAGACATAAACTAAATAAAATGAGGACAAAAAAGACTATGTAATAATTATGCTAACACATCTTCAGAACAATTTGTAATTTTCAATATTGCATAATTTTAATAATTTATTCTATTATGTCATAAAAATTATGTTATACTGTATAGCATAAATAATATGTTGTACAGCATAATTATATGGTATGCAAATTTAGCATTATTCAATATTTTCAAACTATAATGACATAAATACAGAATGAATTACGTAATTCTTTACGTGTGACGTCCAAGCTGTTTTATATTACTGCACTATGATTATTTTGTACTTTGGTATCCTGATGATTATGCAGCCTAGTGCTACATACAGGACCAACTGGTTGCATATCAACACTTCTTGCAGGCGCCAATTTTTTTTTTTTTTTTTTTTTTTTTTTTTTTTTTTTTTTTTTTGCAAGAAAGCCTGTCTGAATTTGCTTTCAATTCTTCTTATACCAGCTGTGAAATTACAACACGGAAAGCATATGTTGTAATTTCCAATTTGTTTTATTTTTTTATTCTTACGCCATCATTGCAGTGACCATCAAAATAATATAAATCTATAAAAAGAAATATATATATAAAATTTATAATTATATATAAATAAAAAAGAGTCATTTTTATATTTGATTTACTGTAGAGTAAAGCAACCTATATTTGAACGTTGGTCTCTCTACTACTATTGAACAATAAGAAGACATTTTATAGCAACTGAGCAACAACGTTCCTTCCATAACAACACAACGTGTCATTTTGACGTTTTAAACAATTGGAATAAAATTGGTTGATCTTGCTTGTGAGAGAAGACGTAAATATATATACTGTAGTATGCTTTGAGCCAGAGTTGCGCTTGAAAAAGTCGCGGGAGACTTAATTTAACATTATAATATTGTTCATAAACCCTGCGCGCTCTTTGAACTTGCTACCAAACTTATAGTAGTTTAACATTATATATAATATTGTTCATAAACCCTGCGCGCTCTTTGAACTTGCTACCAAACTTATAGTAGTTTAACATTATAATATTGCTCATAAACCCTGCGCTCTCTTTGAACTTGCTACCAAACTTATAGTAGTTTAACATTATAATATTGCTCATAAACCCTGCGCTCTCTTTGAACTTGCTACCAAACTTATAGTAGTTTAACATTATAATATTGTTCATAAACCCGGCTGCTCTTTGAACTTGCTACCAAACTGATAGTAGTTTAACATTATAATATTGTTCATAAACCCGGCTGCTCTTTGAACTTGCTACCAAACTTATAGTAGTTTAACATTATAATATTGTTCATAAACCCGGCTGCTCTTTGAACTTGCTACCAAACTTATAGTAGTTTAACATTATAATATTGTTCATAAACCCGGCTGCTCTTTGAACTTGCTACCAAACTTATAGTAGTTTAACATTATAATATTGTTCATAAACCCGGCTGCTCTTTGAACTTGCTACCAAACTTATAGTAGTTTAACATTATAATATTGTTCATAAACCCGGCTGCTCTTTGAACTTGCTACCAAACTTATAGTAGTTTAACATTATAATATTGTTCATAAACCCGGCTGCTCTTTGAACTTGCTACCAAACTTATAGTAGTTTAACATTATAATATTGTTCATAAACCCGGCTGCTCTTTGAACTTGCTACCAAACTGATAGTAGAAAACATACAGGCTTTACGAACACCTTTATATGCATTATGGAGAGAATACTTTCTCTTTCTTTCTTTCTTTCTTTCTTTCTTTCTTTCTTTCTTTCTTTCTTTCTTTCTTTCTTTCTTTCTTTCTTTCTTTCTTTCTTTCTTTCTTTCTTTCTTTCTTTCTTTCTTTCTCTCTCTCTGTCTCTCTCTCTCTCTCGTTGTAAATTTTGTAAAAACTACCGCTCCAATTTCAGTAAAACTTGAATGAAAGATGTTAGACTTAAACGTGTGTTAAGACATAGAGTTTTTTAAAAAAATTTTATAGCCGGTAAAAAGCATTGTGTCCGTCAAAAAGGCTTATAAAAATCTTAAAACGCCTCCCCCCTTTTTTGTAAGCTTTTGTTAAAAGGAATCGAACTTTTAGCTTTGTTATCGCTAGATATTGTTACATAAAAGTTCTAAAGTTCCACTCATGGTTTAATGTTACAGCACAACAGATGGAGGCAGATCACAACAAGCGCTATGTGGCGTGGCTGAAGTATTGATGACGTCACTACATGTTGTTATATGTCTAACCTGGCATGTCATGTCCTATGTTACAGCACAACAGATGGAGGCAGATCACAACAAGCGCTATGTGGCGTGGCTGAAGTATTGATGACGCCACTACATGTGTTTTATGTCTAACCTGGCATGTCATGTCCTATGTTACAGCACAACAGATGGAGGCAGATCACAACAAGCGCTATGTGGCGTGGCTGAAGTATTGATGACGTCACTACATGTGTTTTATGTCTAACCTGGCATGTCATGTCCTATGTTACAGCACAACAGATGGAGGCAGATCACAACAAGCGCTATGTGGCGTGGCTGCAGTATTGATGACGTCACTACATGTTGTTATATGTCTAACCTGGCATGTCATGTCCTATGTTACAGCACAACAGATGGAGGCAGATCACAACAAGCGCTATGTGGCGTGGCTGAAGTATTGATGACGTCACTACATGTTGTTATATGTCTAACCTGGCATGTCATGTCCTATGTTACAGCACAACAGATGGAGGCAGATCACAACAAGCGCTATGTGGCGTGGCTGAAGTATTGATGACGTCACTACATGTTGTTATATGTCTAACCTGGCATGTCATGTCCTATGTTACAGCACAACAGATGGAGGCAGATCACAACAAGCGCTATGTGGCGTGGCTGAAGTATTGATGACGTCACTACATGTGTTTTATGTCTAACCTGGCATGTCATGTCCTATGTTACAGCACAACAGATGGAGGCAGATCACAACAAGCGCTATGTGGCGTGGCTGAAGTATTGATGACGTCACTACATGTTGTTATATGTCTAACCTGGCATGTCATGTCCTATGTTACAGCACAACAGATGGAGGCAGATCACAACAAGCGCTATGTGGCGTGGCTGAAGTATTGATGACGCCACTACATGTGTTTTATGTCTAACCTGGCATGTCATGTCCTATGTTACAGCACAACAGATGGAGGCAGATCACAACAAGCGCTACGTGGCGTGGCTGAAGTATTGATGACGTCACTACATGTTGTTATATGTCTAACCTGGCATGTCATGTCCTATGTTACAGCACAACAGATGGAGGTAGATCACAACAAGCGCTATGTGGCGTGGCTGCAGTATTGATGACGTCACTACATGTTGTTATATGTCTAACCTGGCATGTCATGTCCTATGTTACAGCACAACAGATGGAGGCAGATCACAACAAGCGCTATGTGGCGTGGCTGAAGTATTGATGACGTCACTACATGTTGTTATATGTCTAACCTGGCATGTCATGTCCTATGTTACAGCACAACAGATGGAGGCAGATCACAACAAGCGCTATGTGGCGTGGCTGAAGTATTGATGACGTCACTACATGTTGTTATATGTCTAACCTGGCATGTCATGTCCTATGTTACAGCACAACAGATGGAGGCAGATCACAACAAGCGCTATGTGGCGTGGCTGAAGCGCTCGGCCCATGTCCCGCTGCCTCAGCAACAGCTCCCGCCCACACCTGACCTCCCCATTCCGGTCAAGCAAAGCTCTCGCACTCGTAAGTCATGCAACAAGCCGAAGTCTCACGACGACAGCCAGCGCCCTACTCGGCAATGTTCAGCAGCCTCCACTCCGGTGTCGTCACTGCCGAAACCTCCCGAGTCTCTGAGTGAGATCAAGGCCGTCTCTCCCCCGGCAAGTATCAGTACTCGTCGCAGTTACCGGCCTCATACCCCAGCAGGCCCTGGATCTGATGTCCAACCTATGCCGCCAGCCCCTTCTGTGTGCAGTGAGGGATTGCAGGTGCGTGCTTGGTGG
>CASGGR010000011.1:0-17500 GCA_949318235.1 Ecdyonurus torrentis | reverse complement strand
TTTTAGTGATGCATTTGAGTCTATAGTTGTGAAATTTTTTGATTTTGTTGCGGTACAAAACGATCGACCCCAAGTTTTTAGAAAATCATACAAAATGATCACAAGCAAGTAGCCTAAGGTAAAAAGCGACCAAATTCTAAGAAGAGAGAACTTTTCTTGACGTTTTCTAAAGTTTTAGTTGCATAATGGAACCAGTGTTTCTCTGAGATCGGGGTTGGAGTGAGCGAGTGACGTGGTGCTGAGAGGATCTGTATCTGCAGACACTTGATCAGCTGAGTGAAGCCGGGGTGACCACGGAACTTGTCGCACGTCTCTGTAACAGTCAATGGATCTCAAAATATCAAACTTCTAAATTTATGATGACATTTCAAAGTTAATAGTAATAGCTTCCTATGATAACATGTTAGAACCCGTGACCATCAGATAACAGTATAATTATTGACATTAACATGGGCTCTTAGTATGGAACTTAAACTTAAAAGAATATATATATATATATATATATATATATATATATATATATATATATATATATATATATATATATATATATATATATATATATATATATTTAAATTCTAGCATCGTTACCTTCTAATTTTTGAACGTGTGATTTAGATTTCTTTATGATTTTTAAATGTTAAGGCAAATATCAAATTAGCTTTTAATATAATTATGCTTTATAAAAACGCGTGAAGGTTATATACTTATAAAAAGAGTGAACATACTGTTTTTTGTACTCAAAAGAATGAAAAAATGACGAATCTTGAATACTTTTTAAATGAATTTGCGAATTTTTATTTTATTTATTTAATAGCAAACGAAGATTAAAGTAATATTCACTTGACGTGTGGTGATAAGGATAAACAAAGTTGGCACAATGTAAACAAATGGTAACGTTCACTTTGGTTTACATGAGAACGGCTCCATTTGTTTACATGGTACGTTCCAACTTTGTTTAGCCGTCGACGTGTGCCACAATTACGCGTCATGTAAATATTACTTTAAAGAGAAAGTTCAGCTAGTGGTTACAAGATGGCTTCTTCAATGTTAAATAATGAGAAGAACTGTTCATTAACTCACAATATGATGGCCAAAAACCCTTACGTAGCCCCGCAAACTCGTGATCATCCTGCGAGATATGCAACACTTTTACGTCATAGTTACGGTTGTAGCGGGTTGCATATCTCGCAGGATGAGCGCAAGTTTAAGGGGCTACCATGGGGTTACGGAAGGGCTTTGGGTCATCATATGTGAGTCATTGAACAGATCATCTCATTATCTAACTTTGAAAAAGCCAGGTTGGAACCTCTGAACTTCCTCTTTAAGCTGTTGTTTGCCTCTAAAATGAGGCTCACGTATGGTTAATCAAATGTAATGATACTACATTGATATCTACCTTTGTCATCGTCCATGGGCAGCAGGTACAGGTTTAGACTTTCTTTACAAGTAGAGGGGGTGAGTTGAGGCATCACCAGTCCTGTAGATATAGATAACCCACTTTCTATGTGCAGCTGTGTACCTGCCAGTGTGTTCTTCATGCTCTCCTGCATTCTATCTATCTCTGCTGGCGTAAACTCTGTAGACGAGGCTTTGTTCTTGATGAAGACCACGTGAGGGAAATACTCAATCAGTTCATTGCCTGATACTGTCGTAGTGGTGGAGGGCTTCAGCATCTCTGCGTCCAGCAAGCTTCTGTCAACATCATTGGCTTTTCTAGCTTTGTATACAAGTTAGCAGCTTCAGTAGCCAGTGTAATATGTAATCCTGGTGATGAGCTGATTACATTGAACTGGCTACTGAAGCTGCTAACATCAATCAATATTGATTTGTATACAAGTTAGCAGCTTCAGTAGGCAGTGCAATATGTAATCCTGGTGAAGAGCTGATTACATTGAACTGGCTACTGAAGTTCCTAGCACCAAATTTACCTGGTAAAATCGTTATCTCCGGCCCAGTCCTGGAACACAAGCACCACGTGGCATACAGACAAAAGAAACGCCGCTAGCTGCATGGAGGCGACGTCAGAGCTTGTATCATTGGGTGTGAACTCGGCTGTGTATTTCTTGTCCTGAGTCAGGCCTCGTTCTGCGGACACGGACGATAACACAGGCTGGACGTCCAGTAACATGAGACGAGAGGGAGTGATGAACATGTCCACCCCATACGTGCACTGTCCACTGCATTCGGACACTTCCTTAGACTGCGATTTGAACACCCCATGTCTGAAATATAGGTATGATTAAATCAATATTGATTGATGTTAGCAGCTTCAGTATATAGCCAGTGCAATGTAATCAGGTCGTCAAAGACATAGAAAGTAATAAAATCTTATGTCACCAGGATTACATTGCACTGGCTACTGAAGCTGCTAACATCACTCAAAGCCAGATATATATTTAGCAAACTTACTTTGCTGCCAGAGCTGACATGATGTAAGACTTGCCAGAACTTTGCTCTCCTAACACGCCCACCACAGTGAAGTCATTCTGGTCCACCAAGAACTCTGAGATATGCTCACACATTTGCATGGAGTCGTCAATCAACTTGACACACGAGCTCATGGTGGGGGGCAGTTGGAGGGGGGAGGCTGCGGACATAGGAGTAAACATATGGTTGCAATTAGAGTTAGAAATTTTAACTGGTTCAAGCACCTGCCTGGGTTAAAAACTTCAGGCTTTTTTTTTTTTAATTTTTTTATTTATGTCATGATATCAGGTACACTGCGGAAATTGACTAAAAATTGTAAAAATGTGCAAATTTGCACGCAGTGATACTTTAGGATAAGGTATCTGCAAAAATGTAACCAAAATTAGAGGGTCACCATGCTTCATTTTAAATTATTATTATTATTATTTTTTTTTAAGTGTTAGTGCCATGCAAGCCCATGTTAATTTCAAAACTTATTTTCTCTCTTATCTGCTGGTCAAGAGTTGTAAAAATGTTATCACAGGTAGCTGTTAAGTATCATTCACATGGAGTGAAAATTTAACGTCCGTCAACGGACGTCGATAGGTAAACAAAGTTGAAAAATTGTTGTTGCAACTTGTTTATAATGCAAACAAACGAACCCTTTCACATGGTTTTAAAACTGACAGATACTGACGGGCAAAGCTGGCACCACCCAGCTTTTCTACCCGTCGCTATCCGTCAAAATGACGGGTACTGACGGGTAGCGACGGGTGCATGTGAACGGTTGCATTTGTTTACATAAGCGCAGCTCCATCCGTCAGTATCCGTCAGTTTTATCGCGCATGCGCAGTAATGTGATTTTTTTCTCATGTGAAACAAACAAATTCGCGTAACCGTCAGTTTCCGTCAATACCCGTGGACGGAAGTCTACGGACGTTAAGTTTTCACTCCATGTGAACAATACTTGACTGTTAACTTTCAAATGTGATCATAAAGTTTGTCAGTTTTCTATTAAAATATTAAGATACCAGCCATCTGAATATACAACATTTAACCTGGTTTTCTAGTTTACGGGGGTTATAAAAAGTTAAATTATATTGGCATATGGGAATAACATGTATTTAAATAGTGTTTTGCGTCAAATGAAATCTCAATCTGATTGCATTGAATGGCCATAAGCCAATACATGTTCATTTTTTATTGCAATGATTGTACAATAATGATGATAATGCATTTTATTTTAATGTGAAATAATTAGTGATGTTATTGATTTGTATTGATATTAGCCACTACAAAATGTAATCAAACATAATAATTAAATTTTTTAAAAAAATTCAATACTTTATTTTGGGGGGAGGGGGGGGGGCAGAAAACTTTAAGACAAATTAACCCATGGATAAGTTTTTTTTACTGCACTCTTATCACTTTAGAGGGGGGGGGGGGGATAGAAATGTCGTTGTAGAGGTTTTTTTGTGATGCGACCTTGAATCTTACCTGTTCTTTTCATAGAGCTCATAGTCGCATGGCAAGAAAACTCTACTACGACATTTCTATTCGGAAGAACTGATATATATATATATATATATATATATATATATATATATATATATAAAATATATATATATATATATATATACACACACACACACACACTAAAAATCACATTAAGATGTGGGCGATTTATCGATTCCCGCTATGGGCAGCCAACAGACGCTCTAGCTTTCAAGGTCACTAGGAGGTGGGGTATTGTTAACTAAATGGAGAGTTTTTAGGCGTTCTCTTATTGGTCGCATCCTTACGTGGCGCGGACTGTATATATATATATATATATATATTATATATATATATATATATATATATATATATATATATATATATATATATATATATATATATATGGCTATTAACAAAGGTTGACTACAAAATACGTTGCCAGTTACAGCCATTGTTTTGACTATAAATTGCATCGCCAGTTACAGCCATTGTTTTGACACACTTTACTTTAGACTTTACCTTCTGTGGAGGCTGGCTTGGTGGCAATCTGATACGAGGTCACAGGAAGGTCATTTTCTTTTCTGTAAGCCAAGAAATCAAATTTTTTTAAGACAAATCAATATTGATTGATGTTAGCAGCTTCAGTAGCCAGTTCAATGTAATCCTGGTGATGAGCTAATTACATTGCACTGGCTACTGAAGCTGCTAACATCAATCAATATTGATTACGTACCTCAACACTACGGGAGGCTTGGCTTGACAAGGCGACACTGCTCGACTGTCGTTATCTCGTGTCTTCAAGATGAACGTTGTCTGAGATGAACCTTTGACGCTGGTCTCGGAAGTCGCTAATGCCCTATCTACTTTGTCTATATCTTTATCTCTCTCAGGCTTTGCTAGGATGATGGTCTGTTTTCCTGAACTACCTCCTGCAGTATTCTCATCTCTCTCCTGTAATTAACATAGGATTACTTCATACTGAATGCGCTTGGACGCCATATTGGTGCAATAAATAACATTGCTCAGTATAGGGCAATCGATTTTCTTTGAGAAATCAGTTATTTGTTATAACAGCAATGCTCTCAAAAATATTGCTTAGTATTTTTAAACCGGCAAAAGGGGTTATTTTCTCATATGTACTGGCCTATATGTTATTATGAGGTAAAATGTTGTTTTTCCTATGCTGACAATGTATAATGCACCACAGACATGGCAGCAAAGCGCAAGGATATATATATATAACCGGTGTGTAGGTAGGTGTTAAATATATTAAAGTGGGCTGCTGAAAATTAATGTTGTGTCGAAATCTGATGCTATAAGCATGCATACATGCATACTATGAGTCGGATCTGTATTTAACATCGTTTCTTACCTTATTAAAAAATATTTTCTTTTTCTTCTTGTCCTTGAACTTGTCATTGAACTCAGTGTACGACATGTATGTATGTATGTATTTGCTGTGATTACACTTAAAGTTACAGCCTAATTTTAATTACTGCACTTGTTCTTGTTACTGCAACTATTGTTTACCTCTGTAGTTCCCGCCAGCTCCGTCAGGTGGCACCCTAGTACATGAGCAATTTTTTTTTATTCTAGCAAGCTTGCGACATCTGTTGGACATTGTTGAAACGTTTTGTGAAAATTAAAGTAATTCAAATTCACGTCGATCATAGAAAAAAACAATGTCCCTTACATTGAGAAAAAAAATTATATATTATAGGGTGTTTGCATTTATATGTTTAAGTTGACGCCATGGTGGATCACTCAATAACATAGGCCTTCATACAAAAATTTACTTATTTTGTCAACTGTCAGTTTAAAAAATATTAAGCAATATTTTTTTAAGCAATTATTCTCAAAAAAAAAAAAAAAAAGAAAAAAAAAAAAAAAGGTTTAATTGCAATGTCCTTATGCTGAGCAATGTTCTTTATTACTCCAGTATGGCGTCCAAGCGCATTAAATATGACGTCATGTGCATACACCCTACATCAAAATGCAATGCATATGATATGTATAAAATTTCATAATTTTTTGTGCTTCACATATTATAATAGAAGTTGTGGTGTGGCATTATAATTTAAAATAAAGCAAAATGTTAAAAATTATGGAGTGTTATACTATAGACTATAGGCGTAGAACACAAAAGTTGTGTAATCCTAAAAACCTAAAAATCAACGTTGATTTGTCCGGAGGGAGTCATCATGATTTCTAACTTATTTTCAATTCACAAATGACACACTGGCAGTCGGTCGCACTGACGACACGTCACAGCAGCTTATAATTCTGCTTGCTTAGTCCACGCGCGCGTAAAACAAGCAAGCTGCTGTGACGTCATTGACCGCTTGTGCCATTTTATGAATGGAAAATAAGTTAGAAATCAATGAATCTGGACAAATCAACGTTGATTTTTATGTTTGTTAGGATGTTGCACAACTTTTTTTGTCCAAAGGTGTTATATGCCTTTAGCAACCTAAAAGTTACATAAAATGCATGCATTAAAAAAAAAAAAAAAAAAGTGATAAAGCGAAGGAATAAATAAAGTGTATACATATAGTACCATTATAAATTTTTACATATTTATATTTGGTTGAAACTTCAAAATATTAGTAAGCTGAAATGCAGAGTTAGAAAATAAATAAATAAAAAAGTTTGCAACACACACGATATCGTCGAGCTGCATATCTCGTGCGATCGGGGCGTGTACGTGATTTTTGAATGACGTATATACGGTAGTATTTTAAAATCACAGATATTTAAAAATGTAGGTTTAAAAACTGGATATCAATACATCGATCAACATGCAAAATAAACACTAAATATTTCATAACTCATATTTCAACACATTAAGTTTTATGTTCTATTCATTGTTAATTTAAATTAAATTCGCAGAGACTTTTTCACTCTCCAAGAATCGTGTTCGAAAAATCTCTCACATTTCCCACATTTAATGCTAAAACCATTTGATTGGTTCAATTTTATGACGAAATCATTTCTTATTGGCTGCCAATAGTTTGAAAATTACCCGCAAAAAACTAGAAATCATGCTTAAAAATACACATTTCTACAATACATATTGATTATTAGTAAAAATTACTATTTAAATCATTAAAAAATACATAAATACATGATATTTATAACGAAAATACGAAAGAAAACTACGAAAAACATAGAATAATTTGAAATTCACAGTTGACGATCGTGAAGCGCAATATTTTGAACAGCTGTTATTGAAGGCCGCTTGAGTTGACGTGTATTCGTGTCAGTGGCTATGATATTTGCTTGTTTGGATGCAATAATGAGTGTATAATCAGTGTATAATAACACCAGATCATGAAGCAGAGTCACTGAGACAGATAATGAGGCGGTATATAGTGATTGTGATAGCTTGTGTGCTGGGCTGTGCAGGAGGGGTCTTCCCACCTAGGGATGGAAAACCTGGCCATGATGACCCTCTACAGCCGCCTGACCCCTGCTTTTGTCAGGTATGTATGTCATATTTTAGTCATTATTATGTGTATTAAGTATTATATACTATGGTATTTCATAAGTAAGTGAATATTTACAGTTCAACAATGCATTATGTACATATATTGCATACATAATATGGTACATATCATGCGCCCACACCCTATTGTAACCATTATTGTGTCATTTTGAAGCAGTTCACCTGTGAATGAATGTTGTTCAACAACGCGCGCACGTATGGGGGGGGGGGGTCTAGTTTTCGGCACCCCTCTTACACATACACATATTTTACTGCATACATAATATATTGCACATACAGTATTACATATATGCAATTTCAAAAGCTGAAGTACTGTATTTCCTGTGAAATGAACATTTACATATATGCATACTTCTCCCATCACATCTTTTTTTTTCTTCCCCAGGTTTTGCCACAAAAACAACAACAAACACTATATAGTGTTACCTATGTACTGTATACCATATGCATATAAAACAATTAAAAATACACTCTTATTTCGAATTTACCGTAATTATTCAAAGAGCCTTGTTCACAATGGCGCCTGATTTTAGAAATTTGAAGAATCTTCCCACGTATTGTTCAAATTTGTTTTTGATCTAAATTACACATGTTTCAAAATGTTGCAATGAGTGCCCAAAGTAGAGATAAATGGGTGTTCAAAGTCACCCCAGTTGACCCCTGTTACACAAATGGTTCCATTTTGGCCTGGTCTGTTGCATAATGGTTCGGAACGGTTCTAGAACCATTTTGGAACCATAACAAAATTCGTAAAAATGATTCTTTTTTCATATATGACAAATTTAAGCATGGTTCCATTTAGGTAAGAATTTGAGACACTTTTAACCATGCTGCAATGTTCTATAAAGGCTAAATGCCCTTGGACGCCATACTGGAGTAATAAATAACATTGCTCAGCATAGGACAAAGAAATCAGTAGTAAATTGTATTAAATTTCTCCCATATGTACTTGACATCACAAACATTGCTTAGTAATTTAAACTGACAAAATGTGACATTTGGTATGTAATTTAGTGATCCAATATGGCGGTGACTTTCTGTTTATACAAACACACTCCACGTATGTACATAATTAATAGTTGGGTTAAATTGTACGCCTGATTTTGCCAAATAAAAAGCCGTTAACTATTATTATATTTAAATGTATTTATAACTTGCATACTGTAATACAGTACATATTATATAAATATGTATGTGTATGCAGTGCTATATATAAATAGCCATGACCTATTAAATACACATTCAGTGGAAAATGTAAAATTGTGTTATTGCGGTATCACTAAAAAAAAATGGCATTATTTGAGTTGGTACGAATCGTAAATTTATTTAAGATAAACACTTTTCAGTTCTCATGAGCAGCTAAAATAATGTAGTTTAGAAAAATAAAGAATTATGAATGTAGCTACTCTAAGTTCTTTTGAGTTATTTTTAAACTATTTTAAGTTAAAATAACCTGAATTACCTTATAATAACGTAACCCCAATTTTAAGAGTGCAGTTATTTTTATTATATTATTTCTCGCATACTTGAAATTCAAGATATTAACAACATCAATGCTCTCAAAATATTACTTAGTATTTTAAACTGGTAAAATATGTTATTTTCCTATGTGGCCCATGTTATTAAGTGATCCAACATGGCGTTGACTTTAACATGAATGCAAAAACCCTATACTGTACTTTAAAATTAAAGAAGCATCATTTACGTAAAAAAAAAAAAAAAAAAAAAACTTAAGAAATAGTTTGCAGTGGTTACTTTGCTAAATTTCAGATTAAATGAAGTGCACAGTTTGCAGTGCAGGTTAGGAGATAAAATTGTAAGTAAGTAAGTAAGTGCACAGTTTGCAGTGCAGGTTAGGAGATAAATTGTAAGTAAGTAAGTAAGTAAGTAAGCAATGCTTGTCTGTGGTAGCAACTTTGAGGGCAAGGGTATCATATGACCTTCAACTTAACCTCGCAAATATTTCTTATCAGGTTGTAGTTTTAGTTTTTTTTTTTTTTTTTTCCCCTTTCCTTAAATTAAAATTTAAAGCTCGTAAATTCGTAATATTTAATAACACGATGATCACTATTAAAAAAATCCTTTGTTGCTTATAAATAAAAGAGGCAAGCCGCTGTCCCGTGATTACTTTATTAAATAAAAGAGGCAAGCCGCTGTCCCGTGATTACTTTATTAAATAAAAGAGGCAAGCCGCTGTCCCGTGATTACTTTATTAAATAAAAGAGGCAAGCCGCTGTCCCGTGATTACTTTATTAAATAAAAGAGGCAAGCCGCTGTCCCGTGATTACTTTATTCTACATATAGCCAACTTACTTGGCTTCTTATTGCTAAATCTAAATTAGTTGCTTGCTTCATTTACATCTCTTCTGACGTCATTGTTGCACCTGTGTGTGTGTGTGTGCAACAATACGTACTTGACAAAATATCGGGCACATGTGTTTAAATATACTACACTCACACTGCATTTATTATAGTTA
Organism: Ecdyonurus torrentis; assembly: GCA_949318235.1. NCBI lineage: Eukaryota > Metazoa > Arthropoda > Insecta > Ephemeroptera > Heptageniidae > Ecdyonurus > Ecdyonurus torrentis. The sequence goes on along the minus strand of CASGGR010000011.1, from coordinate 7,612 downwards.
AAAAAAAAATAAAAAAAAAACTATTTAAAACCGAGATATAGAGAGGTTGCACTAATCCTAACTTATTTAAGATAAACGCCTATGAGTTATTGAGTAGCTAAAATAATGCATTTCTGCAAATTATTAACTATAATTAATTGTTTGAAGAAAAAAGGTTCATAATATAGACAGTTTCAATGGAACTTATCGGTTTAGCGCGCGGGTCCTCTAATTTAACATTACGCTAATCATTTCTTTTCTAATCATTTTCGCTGATCATTTCTCCTAATTTTTAACATAAAAAAAGAGTTAATTTCAACTGAACAAATTTTTCTCATAATTATTCTTCGAGCTTATTATAGGAGCTAGAAATGAGGCTTTGAAGCTTCTTTTGCTATTAAAAATATAAAAATGACGTTTTTCCTATGCTGGCCTATGTATTCCTGACCAACAAAATGGTGGCTCTTAAACATGAGTGCGACCGCTCTATAACTAGATATAGAAGACGACAGGATTCTGACGCTAGTTTCCAACTTGTTGTATAAATTCTCACTGCGGGGAAAAACAAACTATTAAACTGCAGAGATTGACTGATAGTTTTTAGATTGTGATACCTGTTGTAATATAATCACAGTTTAAGTGGTAATTAATTATTGACCTCGTGTATCGATTAGCAATATTACGTTCTGTATACCTGTTGTAATATGCGCCACTTACGGTAAATCACGCTTTAAATAAACGCAGGAAACTTTTTTTTTTTCTCTCCATTTCATTTTATTTTTTTTTTATCTATTTCAAAAGCAAGTACACTCCCCCTGAATAAATGTGACCGCAGCGTACGTTCATGTCTCCAAATGTTAAATAAATCATGTTAAATAAATTAATATGATTGTCATATCAATACATTATAGCTAGCCGCGTAATATAACTGCATTGCATGACAAGGTCAGTACAGAATACAGAAAGAGAAAGCAGGTGGCTGTCAGATCAAACTATAACATACGTCACAAATATAAGTGAAATACCACGTGGTTCGTTATTACATATCTACGTCGCTGTATTTACCGTAATTAACATAATTATATGATTAGCGGTATATATAGTAGAGTATGTGGGAGCTTGTGAGTCATTTTTCATTTTTATATCACACAATTTGAATATAGTATAGTGGTATATTATACTACATAAAGGATGTAGGTATGCATTTGCATTATCTATACACGTATCTACGTCGCTGTGTTTACCGTAATACAAAGTAATACGTATTAACATAAGTGTATCATTAGCGGTATAGGAAAATAACTCATTTTGCCAGTTAAAAAAAATTTAAACTTAAAAAAATAAAATAAAAATAAAAAAAAGCAGAGAGGGTATCGTATATATGATGATTGATGACAAAAACGGATAAGGGGGAAATTTGGTGTGGTGGACGACCTTGCTATACAGAAGGATACCCCGTAAAATATTTTGTCCCCTAACGAATTGTTAGGGGAGTTAGGGCCCTAAACGTAAAACAGGGTTCTTAGCAACGGGGAAAATGCAGAGAATTTGAAAAGCTCTGGAAAACACGTGTACGTATGTATATGTACAAAAAACGTGTCTACGTCGCTGCATTTACCGTAATGCTAATAATGAGTAATTAACATAATTATGATTAGCGGTATATTATATAGAGTATGTGGGAGGTTGTGAGACACTTTTCACTTTTATATCATCACACAATTTGAATATAGGGTTTCTACATTCATGTTAAAGTCGACGCCATGTTGATCACTCAATATAGGATAATAACTCCTTCTGTACGTCAGTTTAAAAACATTATGCAATATTTTGTAGAGAATTAATGTTGTTTACATATAGCTTCAATTTTAAGTACATACAAACAGTAAAAAAAAAAAAAAAAAAAAAAAAAAATGTTCGTTCTTATGCTGCATGAGCAATGTTATTCACTACTCCACCATACTAAATAATACTAAAGTACTACTAAAGTACTCCACCATACTAAAGAGTCTATAAAGTGTCTGCCCAGTACCGTATGCGCTTGGACGCCATACTGGAGTAATGAACAGCATAGTATATATATATATGTAGTATTTCTCAGCGTATATAGGACAATCTTCGTTTTCCTCTATTGTCGTTGGAAAATAAGTTATCGTAATTTCCTACCTACTTGAAGTTCATGCTCTCTCAAAAATATTGCCAAGTATATTTAAACTGGCAAAATGTGCCACTTTTCTATGTTACCCATGTTATTATGTGATCCAATATGGCGTTGACTTTAACATAAATGCAAAAACCGGAAAAACTATATACAAATATTCGTAAAGTGCACTGTAATTATAGTAAGTAAATTTACTTAAATGGAAATAAATTTACCATAATTACAGTATAATTGTATCATATTTTCGTATAATCTATGGTGACATCATTCTGAGTGCTTTTCGACGCTCTTCTTGAGCAATGAATAACATTGCTCAGCATAGGACAAACCTAGTTTGTGGCTAGGTTCTTTGGAAAATTAGCTATTTTTTGGTCAATATTATTTTTCTCGCATACTTGAGGTACTAATTCAACCTGTTAACAGCATCAATGCTCTCCAAAATATTGTGAAGTATTTTTAAACTGGCAAAATGTGCCATTTTCCTATACTGGCCCATGTTATTTAGTACTCACTTATGACGTCGACTTTAACATGAATGAAAACACACAGCAGTAAAAATATTTAAATGATAATAAATATAAAATATGAAAAATTTCTATCGATTTGATACAAAGCCATATAAATATTATTAACGTTAATTAAAAAGTAAGACTAATTAAGACCATTAAACTATGTTTAATGTCAATAAAAAATTTATTTCTAACAAACAAAAAATGTGTTACATTATTGTTTAAATTCCAAATACAGAAGAACTCTCAACGCCCAGAGACTGCAAACAGGACTTTTTTTTTCTTTTTTTTTTCTTCAAAATATTGTAAAAATTAGAAAATAAATAAAAATAAATCTTTAAATTTTTATGATTAAAAATTATTGTTTCTTAAATTCTTAAAAATTATATATATATTTCTGGGTGTTAAAGTTTACGCCCCTCTGTATTATATTACCGTAATCTGAATACTTCTGCTGGCAATTAATCATTTCTCTATCGACTTTTCAAACCACTATTGTGTCAAATTGATTTGTGTATTGAAGCTACATAATATATATAAAGTTACTATAATAGCCTATACTACATGTAAAATATTACCTATAGAGAGTTCGTATTTAGACTTTTTTTATAATAAATATTGTTAGATATATACACAGTTTGACAAGATGTGCAGAGCTAACTATTTAGCACTGAAGAAATAACGTTTATACTAACAAGTTACTGTGCAAACTTTTGTCAACCAAAGTTATTGGTTTGTACTGAAGAGTTACATCTTCAAGGAGTAATAAAAGAAATATTTAAAGCACTTCCTGTCGTTTGAATGAGATAAAATACCTTGAGATCTTTTGTCTCGGTCATTAGTTATACATTAAGTATGAAGAAAAAAATTTAATATATAATATAATGATGGTTATAAAATTAAAATCACCTCCGGGTTCCCTTGTTTACTATAATATTTATATACTGTACAGGGATAGTTACATTCATATAAAAATCGACGCCATATCTAAGCACTCAATAACATGGGTGGCATAGGAATATGTTACATTTTGCCAGTTTAAAAATACTAAGTAATATTTATGAGAGCATTGATGTTGTTAATAGCTTGAATTTCAAGTATGTGAGAAAAATAATAACCCGATTTCGCGTAAAAAAAAAAAAAAAAAGAAAAAAAAAAGTGTTTGTCTTATGCTGAGCAACGTTATTCATTGCTTCAGTATTAAATATGACGTCATCGGCGGCATACATCCTCTATAGCATAAAAGTGTCTCCTCTATGATAATGTCTGTCTGTCTGTCTGTCTGTCTGTCTGTCTGTCTGTCTGTCTGTCTGTCTGTCTGTCTGTCTGTCTGTCTGTCTGTCTGTCTGTCTGTCTGTCTGTCTGTCTGTCTGTCTGTCTGTCTGTCTGTCTGTCTGTCTGTCTGTCTGTCTGTCTGTCTGTCTGTCTGTCTGTCTGTCTGTCTGTCTGTCTGTCTGTCTGTCTGTCTGTCTGTCTGTCTGTCTGTCTGTCTGTCTGTCTGTCTGTCTGTCTGTCTGTCTGTCTGTCTGTCTGTCTGTCTGTCTGTCTGTCTGTCTGTCTGTCTGTCTGTCTGTCTGTCTGTCTGTCTGTCTGTCTGTCTGTCTGTCTGTCTGTCTGTCTGTCTGTCTGTCTGTCTGTCTGTCTGTCTGTCTGTCTGTCTGTCTGTCTGTCTGTCTGTCTGTCTGTCTGTCTGTCTGTCTGTCTGTCTGTCTGTCTGTCTGTCTGTCTCTCTCTCTCTCTATCTACGTACCTATGTTAATGTAAATGTGATGCTATGTTACAGCTCCAAGGCAACATAGATGACTGCCTGTGCAATGTGGACACTGTGGACTACTTCAACAATGCGAAGATGTTTCCCAGACTGAAGAGCCTCATGTCCAAGGACTACTTCAGGTTTTACAAGGTAAATAAGTCATATCTGTACACTGTAAAAGCCACGGAACGTAATACAATCTTTACTTGTTACGTATAGTAATGTAATGTTTTAATTCTATATTATGTATACAATATATTAAATGTTGGGTTTCAGTTAATACAAAGCAATAGACCAGAGAAAAACACAAGCATTTATATCCCAAAGCACTTGATGTGACTTACATAAATAACTTTAGTTTGTCTCAAAAGTTGAAAACCCAACTGTAGCGCCGTAGCAGTGATCATTGATCACAAAAATTTCAGTAAAACGTCTCTTAAACTTATATAAATGTTTACATAATATAAATATGTAGCATTCTAAATAAACAATTTTTACATTTTTTTAAAAAAAATTCTTACATTTTTGGCTAAAAAAATCACCTTTTTTGTGACATTCTAAGAAAAAAAAAAAAAAAAAAAAAACAGCCTTTAATGTATGATAATTTGTTGGCAGGTTGACCTTGCTCGACCTTGTCCGTTCTGGTCTGACGACAGTCGCTGTGCCATCCGCTATTGTCATGTGGAAACCTGCGTGGAGGTCAGTAAAGGGAGCCAGGTTGTTATTGTTCTATTTTACTAACTATCTGTCATTTCCCAGGACGATATTCCAGCGGGATTGAAAGGCTACCAGGAAGCAGGAGTTGGCAAGGTAAGCTTAGTGGGTGGGTGGGTGAAGCAGAAGTAGATAACAGAGTATTTGAACATTTAGATATGATGAATATTTGCTGCGTATGTTTTCCCATGTTTGACATAACTTAAGTTTTAAGTCACTGCATGGCAATTTTATATTGGACCACCGTGCAGTTTGTCAATCAACTATCTAACTTAAATCCCTTGTCAAGTTACTTTTTTATCATTTAGAACACTAGATTGACAATTACCATACCTTATTATCCATGAATTAGACACCAACACCTTGATTTTGTATTTATTTTCATTTTGACTGTTATATCACGTATCTGACGTCACAATGTACCGCCTCCAATCACAGTCACCGCTCTGGTCACATGATAAATTTAAGCCCCTCCCTCAAGTTCTTTACCCCTATCACGGCTCCATCGGTACATTGTGACGTCAGATACGTGATATAACAGTCAAAACAAAAATAAATACAAAATCAAGGTGTTGGTGTCTAATTCATGGATAATAAGGTATGGTAATTATCAATCTAGTATTCTAAATGATAAAAAAGTAACTTGACAGGGGTTAATATATGTAACATGAAATGAACTTTCTTTTAACTTGTATTTACAAATAATAAAAACATATTTTAAATTATATTTAAAATATTATGAATTCTTATTTTATAGTTAACTTAAATATTTGTTGAGATTTCGATTTTGTTTTTTCGTGACTAATAATTGTTTTTAAACCAAGTAGGTGACCGACTTAAAGACTGGAAATAGTTAAACTGAGAATTCTATGTTCACAATAATTTTATGAACAATACTTTCTGTGCATGCAAAACAAATTATAAGTTTTAGATGAAACCGAGTAAAATTTAGAAATGTTTTAAATTGTTTCGAAAAAAGTTTTAATAATATTTAAATTTATAAAAGTTTTTAGTTTGACTATGAAATTTGAATTTCCACATTAGCATGAGATGTAATAACTTCAATATTTGATCGTGTTTTGACATGTTTGACATAACTAAACTTTTAAGTAACATTTGTTGTTCACTTTGTGTTAATATTATAATTAGCGACCGTCTACTTGGCGAGATATCAGTCGCTAAACTACTCACTTAAATTTGTATTTTATATTTAGAAAATTTAGAATTCTATTTTTTTTATTTTTTATGCGATCGAGTTTCAATTGCAAAGATGTTTAATATGGTTAAGTAACACCAGCAATGTCACAAGTACTTATCATATAATTATTGTGTTTGCTATCAAATGTACATTATCATTAGTATTAAAGTCAAATCAACTTTAATCTCTGCCTTCCACATTTCACATCAAAACACATGCGACTGTCATTGTATGTAGCTCATCTGATAAGTTTTCTTTGTTTTATCTTATGTTACTTAATATTGCACATAACTATCGTATATCCCTAATTAATTATCAAAATATTATGGATAAATATTTTATTTTATATTTATTTGAATGTTTTTAATTTTTTTTTTCATCGTTTTAAAAGAACTTGTGATTTTTAATTTTTGACTAATTGCAAAAAGAAAAATAAATTAGTATAAATAATAATAATTGTAATTTTAGTTTTGATAATTTTTTTTCCATAATAACTATTAACAAAGTTTAAAACTATTTTAAAAACGTGTTTCATTGCAAGTGGTCTATTTAGGTGATGTTTCACTATTATTGTTACGCAAAGTAGCATTGATTGCTTGCTTGCTTGGTTTCAGTACATGGAGGAGGTTCAACAAGAGATCGTAGGTTGTGACACAGACACTGAACTGGGATATCTCAACACTACTATCAGGTGTGTCTCTCTCTACCTTTTGTCGTCTTTACTTTCATTTACTGCTTGTGAACTTTATTTTACCTTTCATTTCCTTTCTTTGCTTTTCCTTTCTTTGCTTTTCCTTTTGATTCCATTTGCTTTCTTCTCTCTCTCTCTCTCCTCTCCTCTCCCTTCGCACCTACAATATGTATGCTGTAATATTGACCAGATCCAATCTTCATATTAATATGCCAATGTTCCAGCGCCGCAGCACAGAAGCACTTCCTCCAATGGGAACAACACGACGACTCCAACTCTGAAAGTTTCTGTGATGAATCAGGTTACCTAGGGGTCAATGCCTCGTATGTTGACCTGAGTTTGAACCCTGAGAGATACACTGGATAACTGGATACAAGGGACCAAGTGCACATAGGATATGGCACTCTATCTATAGGGAGAACTGCTTTAGGTGGGTACAGCTGTATATATATATTATATATAAATAGAGAGAGAGAGAGAGAGAGGAGAGAGAGAGAGAGAGAGAGAGAGAGAGAGAGAGAGAGAGAGGAGAGAGAGAGAGAGGAGAGAGAGGAGAGAGAGAGAGGGAGAGAGAGAGAGAGAGAGAGAGGAGGAGAGAGAGAGAGAG
>OX439128.1:58224113-58265879 GCA_949318235.1 Ecdyonurus torrentis | reverse complement strand
TGTTGCATTCTTAGTTTTTGAGAAATCATCAAAACTAGTTTTAATCGTGTAAAAAGTATGATTTTTATCATTCAATAACATTTGGTTCTTGAAATAGAAACTTTGTTTCATGACTTGGTTTGGCTACATGATGAGTGAATACTAAAATTGTCAATAACCCAAAAAGTATGCGTTGGAGCAAAAAAGTTGAAGACATCTTTTTTGTAGAGAATTGAAAAAGCTTAGTTTTGAGTTAAATAGTAAGTCTGTAGCATTCTTAGTTTTTGAGAAATCATCAAAACTAGTTTTAATCGTGTAAAAAGTATGATTTTTATCATTCAATAACATTTGGTTCTTGAAATAGAAACTTTGTTTCATGACTTGGTTTGGCTACATGATAAGTGAAAACTAAAATTGTCAATAACCCAAAAAGTATGCGTCGAAACAAAAAAGTTCAAGACATCTTTTTTGTAGAGAATTGAAAAAGCTATGTTTTATGTTAAATTTGATGACTGTAGCATTCTTAGTTTTTGAGAAATCATCAAAACTAGTTTTAATCGTGTAAAAAGTATGATTTTTATCATTCAATAACATTTGGTTCTTGAAATAGAAACTTTGTTTCATGACTTGGTTTGGCTACATGATGAGTGAAAACTAAAATTGTCAATAACCCAAAAAGTATGCGTCGGAGCAAAAAAGTTCAAGACATATTTTTTGTAGAGAATTAAAAAAGCTATGTTTTGAGTAAAATAATAAGTCTGTAGCATTCTTAGTTTTTGAGAATTCATCAAAACTAGTTTTAATCGTGTAAAAAGTATGATTTTTATCATTCAATAACATTTGGTTCTTTAAATAGAAACTTTGTTTCATGACTTGGTTTGGCTACATGATGAGTGAAAACTAAAATTGTCAATAACCCAAAAAGTATGCGTCGGAGCAAAAAAGTTCAAGACATCTTTTTTGTAGAGAATTGAAAAAGCTATGTTTTGAAATAAATAATAAGTCTGTTGCATTCTTAGTTTTTGAGAAATCATCAAAACTAGTTTTAATCGTGTAAAAAGTATGATTTTTATCATTCAATAACATTTGGTTCTTGAAATAGAAACTTTGTTTCATGACTTGGTTTGGCTACATGATGAGTGAATACTAAAATTGTCAATAACCCAAAAAGTATTCGTTGGAGCAAAAAAGTTGAAGACATCTTTTTTGTAGAGAATTGAAAAAGCTTAGTTTTGAGTTAAATAGTAAGTCTGTAGCATTCTTAGTTTTTGAGAAATCATCAAAACTAGTTTTAATCGTGTAAAAAGTATGATTTTTATCATTCAATAACATTTGGTTCTTGAAATAGAAACTTTGTTTCATGACTTGGTTTGGCTACATGATGAGTGAAAACTAAAATTGTCAATAACCCAAAAAGTATGCGTCGGAGCAAAAAAGTTCAAGACATATTTTTTGTAGAGAATTGAAAAAGCTATGTTTTAAAATAAATAGTAAGTCTGTTGCATTCTTAGTTTTTGAGAATTCATCAAAACTAGTTTTAATCGTGTAAAAAGTATGATTTTTATCATTCAATAACATTTGGTTCTTGAAATAGAAACTTTGTTTCATGACTTGGTTTGGCTACATGATGAGTGAATACTAAAATTGTCAATAACCCAAAAAGTATGCGTTGGAGCAAAAAAGTTAAAGACATCTTTTTTGTAGAGAATTGAAAAAGCTATGTTTTGTGTCGAATTTGATGTCTGTAGCATTTTTAGTTTCTGAGAAATCATCAAAACTAGTTTTATTCGTGTAAAAAGTATGATTTTTATCATTCAATAACATTTGGTTCTTGAAATAGAAACTTTGTTTCATGACTTGGTTTGGCTACATGATGAGTGAATACTAAAATTGTCAATAACCCAAAAAGTATGCGTTGGAGCAAAAAAGTTGAAGACATCTTTTTTGTAGAGAATTGAAAAAGCTTAGTTTTGAGTTAAATAGTAAGTCTGTAGCATTCTTAGTTTTTGAGAAATCATCAAAACTAGTTTTAATCGTGTAAAAAGTATGATTTTTATCATTCAATAACATTTGGTTCTTGAAATAGAAACTTTGTTTCATGACTTGGTTTGGCTACATGATGAGTGAAAACTAAAATTGTCAATAACCCAAAAAGTATGCGTCGGAGCAAAAAAGTTCAAGACATCTTTTTTGTAGAGAATTGAAAAAGCTATGTTTTGAGTAAAATAGTAAGTCTGTAGCATTCTTAGTTTTTGAGAATTCATCAAAACTAGTTTTAATCGTGTAAAAAGTATGATTTTTATCATTCAATAACATTTGGTTCTTGAAATAGAAACTTTGTTTCATGACTTGGTTCGGCTACATGATGAGTGAAAACTAAAATTGTCAATAACCCAAAAAGTATGCGTCGGAGCAAAAAAGTTCAAAACATATTTTTTGTAGAGAATTGAAAAAGCTATGTTTTAAAATAAATAGTAAGTCTGTTGCATTCTTAGTTTTTGAGAAATCATCAAAACTAGTTTTAATCGTGTAAAAAGTATGATTTTTATCATTCAATAACATTTGGTTCTTGAAATAGAAACTTTGTTTCATGACTTGGTTTGGCTACATGATGAGTGAATACTAAAATTGTCAATAACCCAAAAAGTATGCGTTGGAGCAAAAAAGTTGAAGACATCTTTTTTGTAGAGAATTGAAAAAGCTTAGTTTTGAGTTAAATAGTAAGTCTGTAGCATTCTTAGTTTTTGAGAAATCATCAAAACTAGTTTTAATCGTGTAAAAAGTATGATTTTTATCATTCAATAACATTTGGTTCTTGAAATAGAAACTTTGTTTCATGACTTGGTTTGGCTACATGATAAGTGAAAACTAAAATTGTCAATAACCCAAAAAGTATGCGTCGAAACAAAAAAGTTCAAGACATCTTTTTTGTAGAGAATTGAAAAAGCTATGTTTTATGTTAAATTTGATGACTGTAGCATTCTTAGTTTTTGAGAAATCATCAAAACTAGTTTTAATCGTGTAAAAAGTATGATTTTTATCATTCAATAACATTTGGTTCTTGAAATAGAAACTTTGTTTCATGACTTGGTTTGGCTACATGATGAGTGAAAATTAAATTGTCAATAACCCAAAAAGTATGCGTCGGAGCAAAAAAGTTCAAGACATATTTTTTGTAGAGAATTAAAAAAGCTATGTTTTGAAATAAATAATAAGTCTGTTGCATTCTTAGTTTTTGAGAAATCATCAAAACTAGTTTTAATCGTGTAAAAAGTATGATTTTTATCATTCAATAACATTTGGTTCTTGAAATAGAAACTTTGTTTCATGACTTGGTTTAGCTACATGATGAGTGAATACTAAAATTGTCAATAACCCAAAAAGTATTCGTTGGAGCAAAAAAGTTGAAGACATCTTTTTTGTAGAGAATTGAAAAAGCTTAGTTTTGAGTTAAATAGTAAGTCTGTAGCATTCTTAGTTTTTGAGAAATCATCAAAACTAGTTTTAATCGTGTAAAAAGTATGATTTTTATCATTCAATAACATTTGGTTCTTGAAATAGAAACTTTGTTTCATGACTTGGTTTGGCTACATGATGAGTGAAAACTAAAATTGTCAATAACCCAAAAAGTATGCGTCGGAGCAAAAAAGTTCAAGACATATTTTTTGTAGAGAATTGAAAAAGCTATGTTTTAAAATAAATAGTAAGTCTGTTGCATTCTTAGTTTTTGAGAATTCATCAAAACTAGTTTTAATCGTGTAAAAAGTATGATTTTTATCATTCAATAACATTTGGTTCTTGAAATAGAAACTTTGTTTCATGACTTGGTTTGGCTACATGATGAGTGAATACTAAAATTGTCAATAACCCAAAAAGTATGCGTTGGAGCAAAAAAGTTAAAGACATCTTTTTTGTAGAGAATTGAAAAAGCTATGTTTTGTGTCGAATTTGATGTCTGTAGCATTTTTAGTTTCTGAGAAATCATCAAAACTAGTTTTATTCGTGTAAAAAGTATGATTTTTATCATTCAATAACATTTGGTTCTTGAAATAGAAACTTTGTTTCATGACTTGGTTTGGCTACATGATGAGTGAATACTAAAATTGTCAATAACCCAAAAAGTATGCGTTGGAGCAAAAAAGTTGAAGACATCTTTTTTGTAGAGAATTGAAAAAGCTATGTTTTGAGTTGAATTTGATGTCTGTAGCATTTTTAGTTTCTGAGAAATCATCAAAACTAGTTTTATTCGTGTAAAAAGTATGATTTTTATCATTCAATAACATTTGGTTCTTGAAATAGAAACTTTGTTTCATGACTTGGCTTGGCTACATGATGAGTGAATACTAAAATTGTCAATAACCCAAAAAGTATGCGTCGGAGCAAAAAAGTTGAAGACATCTTTTTTGTAGAGAATTGAAAAAGCTTAGTTTTGAGTTAAATAGTAAGTCTGTAGCATTCTTAGTTTTTGAGAAATCATCAAAACTAGTTTTAATCGTGTAAAAAGTATGATTTTTATCATTCAATTACATTTGGTTCTTGAAATAGAAACTTTGTTTCATGACTTGGTTTGGCTACATGATAAGTGAAAACTAAAATTGTCAATAACCCAAAAAGTATGCGTCGAAACAAAAAAGTTCAAGACATCTTTTTTGTAGAGAATTGAAAAAGCTATGTTTTGAGTTAAATTTGATGACTGTAGCATTCTTAGTTTTTGAGAAATCATCAAAACTAGTTTTAATCGTGTAAAAAGTATGATTTTTATCATTCAATAACATTTGGTTCTTGAAATAGAAACTTTGTTTCATGACTTGGTTTGGCTACATGATGAGTGAAAACTAAAATTGTCAATAACCCAAAAAGTATGCGTCGGAGCAAAAAAGTTCAAGACATATTTTTTGTAGAGAATTAAAAAAGCTATGTTTTGAGTAAAATAGTAAGTCTGTAGCATTCTTAGTTTTTGAGAATTCATCAAAACTAGTTTTAATCGTGTAAAAAGTATGATTTTTATCATTCAATAACATTTGGTTCTTGAAATAGAAACTTTGTTTCATGACTTGGTTTGGCTACATGATGAGTGAAAACTAAAATTGTCAATAACCCAAAAAGTATGCGTCGGAGCAAAAAAGTTCAAGACATCTTTTTTGTAGAGAATTGAAAAAGCTATGTTTTGAAATAAATAATAAGTCTGTTGCATTCTTAGTTTTTGAGAAATCATCAAAACTAGTTTTAATCGTGTAAAAAGTATGATTTTTATCATTCAATAACATTTGGTTCTTGAAATAGAAACTTTGTTTCATGACTTGGTTTGGCTACATGATGAGTGAATACTAAAATTGTCAATAACCCAAAAAGTATGCGTTGGAGCAAAAAAGTTGAAGACATCTTTTTTGTAGAGAATTGAAAAAGCTTAGTTTTGAGTTAAATAGTAAGTCTGTAGCATTCTTAGTTTTTGAGAAATCATCAAAACTAGTTATAATCGTGTAAAAAGTATGATTTTTATCATTCAATAACATTTGGTTCTTGAAATAGAAACTTTGTTTCATGACTTGGTTTGGCTACATGATAAGTGAAAACTAAAATTGTCAATAACCCAAAAAGTATGCGTCGAAACAAAAAAGTTCAAGACATCTTTTTTGTAGAGAATTGAAAAAGCTATGTTTTATGTTAAATTTGATGACTGTAGCATTCTTAGTTTTTGAGAAATCATCAAAACTAGTTTTAATCGTGTAAAAAGTATGATTTTTATCATTCAATAACATTTGGTTCTTGAAATAGAAACTTTGTTTCATGACTTGGTTTGGCTACATGATGAGTGAAAACTAAAATTGTCAATAACCCAAAAAGTATGCGTCGGAGCAAAAAAGTTCAAGACATATTTTTTGTAGAGAATTAAAAAAGCTATGTTTTGAGTAAAATAATAAGTCTGTAGCATTCTTAGTTTTTGAGAATTCATCAAAACTAGTTTTAATCGTGTAAAAAGTATGATTTTTGTCATTCAATAACATTTGGTTCTTGAAATAGAAACTTTGTTTCATGACTTGGTTTGGCTACATGATGAGTGAAAACTAAAATTGTCAATAACCCAAAAAGTATGCGTCGGAGCAAAAAAGTTCAAGACATCTTTTTTGTAGAGAATTGAAAAAGCTATGTTTTGAGTAAAATAGTAAGTCTGTAGCATTCTTAGTTTTTGAGAATTCATCAAAACTAGTTTTAATCGTGTAAAAAGTATGATTTTTATCATTCAATAACATTTGGTTCTTGAAATAGAAACTTTGTTTCATGACTTGGTTCGGCTACATGATGAGTGAAAACTAAAATTGTCAATAACCCAAAAAGTATGCGTCGGAGCAAAAAAGTTCAAAACATATTTTTTGTAGAGAATTGAAAAAGCTATGTTTTAAAATAAATAGTAAGTCTGTTGCATTCTTAGTTTTTGAGAATTCATCAAAACTAGTTTTAATCGTGTAAAAAGTATGATTTTTATCATTCAATAACATTTGGTTCTTGAAATAGAAACTTTGTTTCATGACTTGGTTTGGCTACATGATGAGTGAATACTAAAATTGTCAATAACCCAAAAAGTATGCGTTGGAGCAAAAAAGTTGAAGACATCTTTTTTGTAGAGAATTGAAAAAGCTTAGTTTTGAGTTAAATAGTAAGTCTGTAGCATTCTTAGTTTTTGAGAAATCATCAAAACTAGTTTTAATCGTGTAAAAAGTATGATTTTTATCATTCAATAACATTTGGTTCTTGAAATAGAAACTTTGTTTCATGACTTGGTTTGGCTACATGATGAGTGAAAATTAAAATTGTCAATAACCCAAAAAGTATGCGTCGGAGCAAAAAAGTTCAAGACATAATTTTTGTAGAGAATTGAAAAAGCTATGTTTTAAAATAAATAGTAAGTCTGTTGCATTCTTAGTTTTTGAGAATTCATCAAAACTAGTTTTAATCGTGTAAAAAGTATGATTTTTATCATTCAATAACATTTGGTTCTTGAAATAGAAACTTTGTTTCATGACTTGGTTTGGCTACATGATGAGTGAATACTAAAATTGTCAATAACCCAAAAAGTATGCGTTGGAGCAAAAAAGTTGAAGACATCTTTTTTGTAGAGAATTGAAAAAGCTATGTTTTGAGTCGAATTTGATGTCTGTAGCATTTTTAGTTTCTGAGAAATCATCAAAACTAGTTTTATTCGTGTAAAAAGTATGATTTTTATCATTCAATAACATTTGGTTCTTGAAATAGAAACTTTGTTTCATGACTTGGTTTGGCTACATGATGAGTGAATACTAAAATTGTCAATAACCCAAAAAGTATGCGTTGCAGCAAAAAAGTTGAAGACATCTTTTTTGTAGAGAATTGAAAAAGCTTAGTTTTGAGTTAAATAGTAAGTCTGTAGCATTCTTAGTTTTTGAGAAATCATCAAAACTAGTTATAATCGTGTAAAAAGTATGATTTTTATCATTCAATAACATTTGGTTCTTGAAATAGAAACTTTGTTTCATGACTTGGTTTGGCTACATGATGAGTGAAAACTAAAATTGTCAATAACCCAAAAAGTATGCGTCGGAGCAAAAAAGTTCAAGACATATTTTTTGTAGAGAATTGAAAAAACTATGTTTTAAAATAAATAGTAAGTCTGTTGCATTCTTAGTTTTTGAGAAATCATCAAAACTAGTTTTAATCGTGTAAAAAGTATGATTTTTATCATTCAATAACATTTGGTTCTTGAAATAGAAACTTTGTTTCATGACTTGGTTTGGCTACATGATGAGTGAATACTAAAATTGTCAATAACCCAAAAAGTATGCGTTGGAGCAAAAAAGTTGAAGACATTTTTTTTGTAGAGAATTGAAAAAGCTATGTTTTGAGTCGAATTTGATGTCTGTAGCATTTTTAGTTTCTGAGAAATCATCAAACCTAGTTTTATTCGTGTAAAAAGTATGATTTTTATCATTCAATAACATTTGGTTCTTGAAATAGAAACTTTGTTTCATGACTTGGCTTGGCTACATGATGAGTGAATACTAAAATTGTCAATAACCCAAAAAGTATGCGTTGGAGCAAAAAAGTTGAAGACATCTTTTTTGTAGAGAATTGAAAAAGCTTAGTTTTGAGTTAAATAGTAAGTCTGTAGCATTCTTAGTTTTTGAGAAATCATCAAAACTAGTTTTAATCGTGTAAAAAGTATGATTTTTATCATTCAATAACATTTGGTTCTTGAAATAGAAACTTTGTTTCATGACTTGGTTTGGCTACATGATGAGTGAAAACTAAAATTGTAATAACCCAAAAAGTATGCGTCGGAGCAAAAAAGTTCAAGACATATTTTTTGTAGAGAATTGAAAAAGCTATGTTTTAAAATAAATAGTAAGTCTGTTGCATTCTTAGTTTTTGAGAATTCATCAAAACTAGTTTTAATCGTGTAAAAAGTATGATTTTTATCATTCAATAACATTTGGTTCTTGAAATAGAAACTTTGTTTCATGACTTGGTTTGGCTACATGATGAGTGAATACTAAAATTGTCAATAACCCAAAAAGTATGCGTTGGAGCAAAAAAGTTAAAGACATCTTTTTTGTAGAGAATTGAAAAAGCTATGTTTTGTGTTGAATTTGATGTCTGTAGCATTTTTAGTTTCTGAGAAATCATCAAAACTAGTTTTATTCGTGTAAAAAGTATGATTTTTATCATTCAATAACATTTGGTTCTTGAAATAGAAACTTTGTTTCATGACTTGGTTTGGCTACATGATGAGTGAATACTAAAATTGTCAATAACCCAAAAAGTATGCGTTGGAGCAAAAAAGTTGAAGACATCTTTTTTGTAGAGAATTGAAAAAGCTTAGTTTTGAGTTAAATAGTAAGTCTGTAGCATTCTTAGTTTTTGAGAAATCATCAAAACTAGTTTTAATCGTGTAAAAAGTATGATTTTTATCATTCAATAACATTTGGTTCTTGAAATAGAAACTTTGTTTCATGACTTGGTTTGGCTACATGATGAGTGAAAACTAAAATTGTCAATAACCCAAAAAGTATGCGTCGGAGCAAAAAAGTTCAAGACATCTTTTTTGTAGAGAATTGAAAAAGCTATGTTTTGAGTAAAATAGTAAGTCTGTAGCATTCTTAGTTTTTGAGAAATCATCAAAACTAGTTTTAATCGTGTAAAAAGTATGATTTTTATCATTCAATACTATTTGGTTCTTGAAATAGAAACTTTGTTTCATGACTTGGTTCGGCTACATGATGAGTGAAAACTAAAATTGTCAATAACCCAAAAAGTATGCGTCGGAGCAAAAAAGTTCAAAACATATTTTTTGTAGAGAATTGAAAAAGCTATGTTTTAAAATAAATAGTAAGTCTGTTGCATTCTTAGTTTTTGAGAATTCATCAAAACTAGTTTTAATCGTGTAAAAAGTATGATTTTTATCATTCAATAACATTTGGTTCTTGAAATAGAAACTTTGTTTCATGACTTGGTTTGGCTACATGATGAGTGAATACTAAAATTGTCAATAACCCAAAAAGTATGCGTTGGAGCAAAAAAGTTGAAGACATCTTTTTTGTAGAGAATTGAAAAAGCTTAGTTTTGAGTTAAATAGTAAGTCTGTAGCATTCTTAGTTTTTGAGAAATCATCAAAACTAGTTTTAATCGTGTAAAAAGTATGATTTTTATCATTCAATAACATTTGGTTCTTGAAATAGAAACTTTGTTTCATGACTTGGTTTGGCTACATGATGAGTGAAAATTAAAATTGTCAATAACCCAAAAAGTATGCGTCGGAGCAAAAAAGTTCAAGACATAATTTTTGTAGAGAATTGAAAAAGCTATGTTTTAAAATAAATAGTAAGTCTGTTGCATTCTTAGTTTTTGAGAATTCATCAAAACTAGTTTTAATCGTGTAAAAAGTATGATTTTTATCATTCAATAACATTTGGTTCTTGAAATAGAAACTTTGTTTTATGACTTGGTTTGGCTACATGATGAGTGAATACTAAAATTGTCAATAACCCAAAAAGTATGCGTTGGAGCAAAAAAGTTGAAGACATCTTTTTTGTAGAGAATTGAAAAAGCTATGTTTTGAGTCGAATTTGATGTCTGTAGCATTTTTAGTTTCTGAGAAATCATCAAAACTAGTTTTATTCGTGTAAAAAGTATGATTTTTATCATTCAATAACATTTGGTTCTTGAAATAGAAACTTTGTTTCATGACTTGGTTTGGCTACATGATGAGTGAATACTAAAATTGTCAATAACCCAAAAAGTATGCGTTGCAGCAAAAAAGTTGAAGACATCTTTTTTGTAGAGAATTGAAAAAGCTTAGTTTTGAGTTAAATAGTAAGTCTGTAGCATTCTTAGTTTTTGAGAAATCATCAAAACTAGTTATAATCGTGTAAAAAGTATGATTTTTATCATTCAATAACATTTGGTTCTTGAAATAGAAACTTTGTTTCATGACTTGGTTTGGCTACATGATGAGTGAAAACTAAAATTGTCAATAACCCAAAAAGTATGCGTCGGAGCAAAAAAGTTCAAGACATATTTTTTGTAGAGAATTGAAAAAACTATGTTTTAAAATAAATAGTAAGTCTGTTGCATTCTTAGTTTTTGAGAAATCATCAAAACTAGTTTTAATCGTGTAAAAAGTATGATTTTTATCATTCAATAACATTTGGTTCTTGAAATAGAAACTTTGTTTCATGACTTGGTTTGGCTACATGATGAGTGAATACTAAAATTGTCAATAACCCAAAAAGTATGCGTTGGAGCAAAAAAGTTGAAGACATTTTTTTTGTAGAGAATTGAAAAAGCTATGTTTTGAGTCGAATTTGATGTCTGTAGCATTTTTAGTTTCTGAGAAATCATCAAACCTAGTTTTATTCGTGTAAAAAGTATGATTTTTATCATTCAATAACATTTGGTTCTTGAAATAGAAACTTTGTTTCATGACTTGGCTTGGCTACATGATGAGTGAATACTAAAATTGTCAATAACCCAAAAAGTATGCGTTGGAGCAAAAAAGTTGAAGACATCTTTTTTGTAGAGAATTGAAAAAGCTTAGTTTTGAGTTAAATAGTAAGTCTGTAGCATTCTTAGTTTTTGAGAAATCATCAAAACTAGTTTTAATCGTGTAAAAAGTATGATTTTTATCATTCAATAACATTTGGTTCTTGAAATAGAAACTTTGTTTCATGACTTGGTTTGGCTACATGATGAGTGAAAACTAAAATTGTCAATAACCCAAAAAGTATGCGTCGGAGCAAAAAAGTTCAAGACATAATTTTTGTAGAGAATTGAAAAAGCTATGTTTTAAAATAAATAGTAAGTCTGTTGCATTCTTAGTTTTTGAGAATTCATCAAAACTAGTTTTAATCGTGTAAAAAGTATGATTTTTATCATTCAATAACATTTGGTTCTTGAAATAGAAACTTTGTTTCATGACTTGGTTTGGCTACATGATGAGTGAATACTAAAATTGTCAATAACCCAAAAAGTATGCGTTGGAGCAAAAAAGTTGAAGACATCTTTTTTGTAGAGAATTGAAAAAGCTATGTTTTGAGTTGAATTTGATGTCTGTAGCATTTTTAGTTTCTGAGAAATCATCAAAACTAGTTTTATTCGTGTAAAAAGTATGATTTTTATCATTCAATAACATTTGGTTCTTGAAATAGAAACTTTGTTTCATGACTTGGTTTGGCTACATGATGAGTGAATACTAAAATTGTCAATAACCCAAAAAGTATGCGTTGCAGCAAAAAAGTTGAAGACATCTTTTTTGTAGAGAATTGAAAAAGCTTAGTTTTGAGTTAAATAGTAAGTCTGTAGCATTCTTAGTTTTTGAGAAATCATCAAAACTAGTTTTAATCGTGTAAAAAGTATGATTTTTATCATTCAATAACATTTGGTTCTTGAAATAGAAACTTTGTTTCATGACTTGGTTTGGCTACATGATGAGTGAAAACTAAAATTGTCAATAACCCAAAAAGTATGCGTCGGAGCAAAAAAGTTCAAGACATATTTTTTGTAGAGAATTGAAAAAGCTATGTTTTAAAATAAATAGTAAGTCTGTTGCATTCTTAGTTTTTGAGAATTCATCAAAACTAGTTTTAATCGTGTAAAAAGTATGATTTTTATCATTCAATAACATTTGGTTCTTGAAATAGAAACTTTGTTTCATGACTTGGTTTGGCTACATGATGAGTGAATACTAAAATTGTCAATAACCCAAAAAGTATGCGTTGGAGCAAAAAAGTTGAAGACATCTTTTTTGTAGAGAATTGAAAAAGCTATGTTTTGTGTTGAATTTGATGTCTGTAGCATTTTTAGTTTCTGAGAAATCATCAAAACTAGTTTTATTCGTGTAAAAAGTATGATTTTTATCATTCAATAACATTTGGTTCTTGAAATAGAAACTTTGTTTCATGACTTGGTTTGGCTACATGATGAGTGAATACTAAAATTGTCAATAACCCAAAAAGTATGCGTTGGAGCAAAAAAGTTGAAGACATCTTTTTTGTAGAGAATTGAAAAAGCTTAGTTTTGAGTTAAATAGTAAGTCTGTAGCATTCTTAGTTTTTGAGAAATCATCAAAACTAGTTTTAATCGTGTAAAAAGTATGATTTTTATCATTCAATAACATTTGGTTCTTGAAATAGAAACTTTGTTTCATGACTTGGTTTGGCTACATGATGAGTGAAAACTAAAATTGTCAATAACCCAAAAAGTATGCGTCGGAGCAAAAAAGTTCAAGACATCTTTTTTGTAGAGAATTGAAAAAGCTATGTTTTGAGTAAAATAGTAAGTCTGTAGCATTCTTAGTTTTTGAGAATTCATCAAAACTAGTTTTAATCGTGTAAAAAGTATGATTTTTATCATTCAATAACATTTGGTTCTTGAAATAGAAACTTTGTTTCATGACTTGGTTCGGCTACATGATGAGTGAAAACTAAAATTGTCAATAACCCAAAAAGTATGCGTCGGAGCAAAAAAGTTCAAGACATATTTTTTGTAGAGAATTGAAAAAGCTATGTTTTAAAATAAATAGTAAGTCTGTTGCATTCTTAGTTTTTGAGAATTCATCAAAACTAGTTTTAATCGTGTAAAAAGTATGATTTTTATCATTCAATAACATTTGGTTCTTGAAATAGAAACTTTGTTTCATGACTTGGTTTGGCTACATGATGAGTGAATACTAAAATTATCAATAACCCAAAAAGTATGCGTTGGAGCAAAAAAGTTGAAGACATCTTTTTTGTAGAGAATTGAAAAAGCTTAGTTTTGAGTTAAATAGTAAGTCTGTAGCATTCTTAGTTTGTGAGAAATCATCAAAACTAGTTTTAATCGTGTAAAGGTATGATTTTTATCATTCAATAACATTTGGTTCTTGAAATAGAAACTTTGTTTCATGACTTGGTTTGGCTACATGATGAGTGAAAATTAAAATTGTCAATAACCCAAAAAGTATGCGTCGGAGCAAAAAAGTTCAAGACATATTTTTTGTAGAGAATTGAAAAAGCTATGTTTTAAAATAAATAGTAAGTCTGTTGCATTATTAGTTTTTGAGAATTCATCAAAACTAGTTTTAATCGTGTAAAAAGTATGATTTTTATCATTCAATAACATTTGGTTCTTGAAATAGAAACTTTGTTTCATGACTTGGTTTGGCTACATGATGAGTGAATACTAAAATTGTCAATAACCCAAAAAGTATGCGTTGGAGCAAAAAAGTTGAAGACATCTTTTTTGTAGAGAATTGAAAAAGCTATGTTTTAAAATAAATAGTAAGTCTGTTGCATTCTTAGTTTTTGAGAATTCATCAAAACTAGTTTTAATCGTGTAAAAAGTATGATTTTTATCATTCAATAACATTTGGTTCTTGAAATAGAAACTTTGTTTCATGACTTGGTTTGGCTACATGATGAGTGAATACTAAAATTGTCAATAACCCAAAAAGTATGCGTTGGAGCAAAAAAGTTGAAGACATCTTTTTTGTAGAGAATTGAAAAAGCTATGTTTTGAGTCGAATTTGATGTCTGTAGCATTTTTAGTTTCTGAGAAATCATCAAAACTAGTTTTATTCGTGTAAAAAGTATGATTTTTATCATTCAATAACATTTGGTTCTTGAAATAGAAACTTTGTTTCATGACTTGGTTTGGCTACATGATGAGTGAATACTAAAATTGTCAATAACCCAAAAAGTATGCGTTGCAGCAAAAAAGTTGAAGACATCTTTTTTGTAGAGAATTGAAAAAGCTTAGTTTTGAGTTAAATAGTAAGTCTGTAGCATTCTTAGTTTTTGAGAAATCATCAAAACTAGTTTTAATCGTGTAAAAAGTATGATTTTTATCATTCAATAACATTTGGTTCTTGAAATAGAAACTTTGTTTCATGACTTGGTTTGGCTACATGATGAGTGAAAACTAAAATTGTCAATAACCCAAAAAGTATGCGTCGGAGCAAAAAAGTTCAAGACATATTTTTTGTAGAGAATTGAAAAAGCTATGTTTTAAAATAAATAGTAAGTCTGTTGCATTCTTAGTTTTTGAGAATTCATCAAAACTAGTTTTAATCGTGTAAAAAGTATGATTTTTATCATTCAATAACATTTGGTTCTTGAAATAAAAACTTTGTTTCATGACTTGGTTTGGCTACATGATGAGTGAATACTAAAATTGTCAATAACCCAAAAAGTATGCGTTGGAGCAAAAAAGTTGAAGACATCTTTTTTGTAGAGAATTGAAAAAGCTATGTTTTGTGTCGAATTTGATGTCTGTAGCATTTTTAGTTTCTGAGAAATCATCAAAACTAGTTTTATTCGTGTAAAAAGTATGATTTTTATCATTCAATAACATTTGGTTCTTGAAATAGAAACTTTGTTTCATGACTTGGTTTGGCTACATGATGAGTGAATACTAAAATTGTCAATAACCCAAAAAGTATGCGTTGGAGCAAAAAAGTTGAAGACATCTTTTTTGTAGAGAATTGAAAAAGCTTAGTTTTGAGTTAAATAGTAAGTCTGTAGCATTCTTAGTTTTTGAGAAATCATCAAAACTAGTTTTAATCGTGTAAAAAGTATGATTTTTATCATTCAATAACATTTGGTTCTTGAAATAGAAACTTTGTTTCATGACTTGGTTTGGCTACATGATGAGTGAAAACTAAAATTGTCAATAACCCAAAAAGTATGCGTCGGAGCAAAAAAGTTCAAGACATCTTTTTTGTAGAGAATTGAAAAAGCTATGTTTTAAAATAAATAGTAAGTCTGTTGCATTCTTAGTTTTTGAGAATTCATCAAAACTAGTTTTAATCGTGTAAAAAGTATGATTTTTATCATTCAATAACATTTGGTTCTTGAAATAGAAACTTTGTTTCATGACTTGGTTTGGCTACATGATGAGTGAATACTAAAATTGTCAATAACCCAAAAAGTATGCGTTGGAGCAAAAAAGTTGAAGACATCTTTTTTGTAGAGAATTGAAAAAGCTTAGTTTTGAGTTAAATAGTAAGTCTGTAGCATTCTTAGTTTTTGAGAAATCATCAAAACTAGTTTTAATCGTGTAAAAAGTATGATTTTTATCATTCAATAACATTTGGTTCTTGAAATAGAAACTTTGTTTCATGACTTGGTTTGGCTACATGATGAGTGAAAATTAAAATTGTCAATAACCCAAAAAGTATGCGTCGGAGCAAAAAAGTTCAAGACATATTTTTTGTAGAGAATTGAAAAAGCTATGTTTTAAAATAAATAGTAAGTCTGTTGCATTCTTAGTTTTTGAGAATTCATCAAAACTAGTTTTAATCGTGTAAAAAGTATGATTTTTATCATTCAATAACATTTGGTTCTTGAAATAGAAACTTTGTTTCATGACTTGGTTTGGCTACATGTAGAGTGAATACTAAAATTGTCAATAACCCAAAAAGTATGCGTTGGAGCAAAAAAGTTGAAGACATCTTTTTTGTAGAGAATTGAAAAAGCTATGTTTTGAGTCGAATTTGATGTCTGTAGCATTTTTAGTTTCTGAGAAATCATCAAAACTAGTTTTATTCGTGTAAAAAGTATGATTTTTATCATTCAATAACATTTGGTTCTTGAAATAGAAACTTTGTTTCATGACTTGGTTTGGCTACATGATGAGTGAATACTAAAATTGTCAATAACCCAAAAAGTATGCGTTGGAACAAAAAAGTTGAAGACATCTTTTTTGTAGAGAATTGAAAAAGCTTAGTTTTGAGTTAAATAGTAAGTCTGTAGCATTCTTAGTTTTTGAGAAATCATCAAAACTAGTTTTAATCGTGTAAAAAGTATGATTTTTATCATTCAATAACATTTGGTTCTTGAAATAGAAACTTTGTTTCATGACTTGGTTTGGCTACATGATAAGTGAAAACTAAAATTGTCAATAACCCAAAAAATATGCGTCGAAACAAAAAAGTTTAAGACATCTTTTTTGTAGAGAATTGAAAAAGCTATGTTTTGAGTTAAAATTGATGACTGTAGCATTCTTAGTTTTTGAGAAATCATCAAAACTAGTTTTAATCGTGTAAAAAGTATGATTTTTATCATTCAATAACATTTGGTTCTTGAAATAGAAACTTTGTTTCATGACTTGGTTTGGCTACATGATGAGTGAAAACTAAAATTGTCAATAACCCAAAAAGTATGCGTCGGAGCAAAAAAGTTCAAGACATCTTTTTTGTAGAGAATTAAAAAAGCTATGTTTTGAGTAAAATAGTAAGTCTGTAGCATTCTTAGTTTTTGAGAATTCATCAAAACTAGTTTTAATCGTGTAAAAAGTATGATTTTTATCATTCAATAACATTTGGTTCTTGAAATAAAAACTTTGTTTCATGACTTGGTTTGGCTACATGATGAGTGAAAACTAAAATTGTCAATAACCCAAAAAGTATGCGTCGGAGCAAAAAAGTTCAAGACATCTTATTTGTAGAGAATTGAAAAAGCTATGTTTTGAAATAAATAATAAGTCTGTTGCATTCTTAGTTTTTGAGAAATCATCAAAACTAGTTTTAATCGTGTAAAAAGTATGATTTTTATCATTCAATAACATTTGGTTCTTGAAATAGAAACTTTGTTTCATGACTTGGTTTGGCTACATGATGAGTGAATACTAAAATTGTCAATAACCCAAAAAGTATGCGTTGGAGCAAAAAAGTTGAAGACATCTTTTTTGTAGAGAATTGAAAAAGCTTAGTTTTGAGTTAAATAGTAAGTCTGTAGCATTCTTAGTTTTTGAGAAATCATCAAAACTAGTTTTAATCGTGTAAAAAGTATGATTTTTATCATTCAATAACATTTGGTTCTTGAAATAGAAACTTTGTTTCATGACTTGGTTTGGCTACATGATGAGTGAAAACTAAAATTGTCAATAACCCAAAAAGTATGCGTCGGAGCAAAAAAGATCAAGACATCTTTTTTGTAGAGAATTGAAAAAGCTATGTTTTAAAATAAATAGTAAGTCTGTTGCATTCTTAGTTTTTGAGAAATCATCAAAACTAGTTTTAATCGTGTAAAAAGTATGATTTTTATCATTCAATAACATTTGGTTCTTGAAATAGAAACTTTGTTTCATGACTTGGTTTGGCTACATGATGAGTGAATACTAAAATTGTCAATAACCCAAAAAGTATGCGTTGGAACAAAAAAGTTGAAGACATCTTTTTTGTAGAGAATTGAAAAAGCTATGTTTTGAGTCGAATTTGATGTCTGTAGCATTTTTAGTTTTTGAGAATTCATCAAAACTAGTTTTAATCGTGTAAAAAGTATGATTTTTATCATTCAATAACATTTGGTTCTTGAAATAGAAACTTTGTTTCATGACTTGGTTTGGCTACATGATGAGTGAATACTAAAATTGTCAATAACCCAAAAAGTATGCGTCGGAGCAAAAAAGTTGAAGACATCTTTTTTGTAGAGAATTGAAAAAGCTTAGTTTTGAGTTAAATAGTAAGTCTGTAGCATTCTTAGTTTTTGAGAAATCATCAAAACTAGTTTAAATCGTGTAAAAAGTATGATTTTTATCATTCAATAACATTTGGTTCTTGAAATAGAAACTTTGTTTCATGACTTGGTTTGGCTACATGATGAGTGAAAACTAAAATTGTCAATAACCCAAAAAGTATGCGTCGAAACAAAAAAATTCAAGACATCTTTTTTGTAGAGAATTGAAAAAGCTATGTTTTGACATAAATTTGATGACTGTAGCATTCTTAGTTTTTGAGAAATCATCAAAACTAGTTTTAATCGTGTGAAAAGTATGATTTTTATCATTCAATAACATTTGGTTCTTGAAATAGAAACTTTGTTTCATGACTTGGTTTGGCTACATGATGAGTGAAAACTAAAATTGTCAATAACCCAAAAAGTATGCGTCGGAGCAAAAAAGTTCAAGACATCTTTTTTGTAGAGAATTGAAAAAGCTATGTTTTGAGTAAAATAGTAAGTCTGTAGCATTCTTAGTTTTTGAGAAATCATCAAAACTAGTTTTAATCGTGTAAAAAGTATGATTTTTATCATTCAATAACATTTGGTTCTTGAAATAAAAACTTTGTTTCATGACTTGGTTTGGCTACATGATGAGTGAAAACTAAAATTGTCAATAACCCAAAAAGTATGCGTCGGAGCAAAAAAGTTCAAGACATCTTTTTTGTAGAGAATTGAAAAAGCTATGTTTTGAAATAAATAGTAAGTCTGTTGCATTCTTAGTTTTTGAGAAATCATCAAAACTAGTTTTAATCGTGTAAAAAGTATGATTTTTATCATTCAATAACATTTGGTTCTTGAAATAGAAACTTTGTTTCATGAATTGGTTTGGCTACATGATGAGTGAATACTAAAATTGTCAATAACCCAAAAAGTATGCGTTGGAGCAAAAAAGTTGAAGACATCTTTTTTGTAGAGAATTGAAAAAGCTATGTTTTAAAATAAATAGTAAGTCTGTTGCATTCTTAGTTTTTGAGAAATCATCAAAACTAGTTTTAATCGTGTAAAAAGTATGATTTTTATCATTCAATAACATTTGGTTCTTGAAATAGAAACTTTGTTTCATGACTTGGTTTGGCTACATGATGAGTGAAAACTAAAATTGTCAATAACCCAAAAAGTATGCGTCGGAGCAAAAAAGTTCAAGACATCTTTTTTGTAGAGAATTGAAAAAGCTATGTTTTGAGTTAAATAGTAAGTCTGTAGCATTCTTAGTTTTTGAGAAATCATCAAAACTAGTTTTAATCGTGTAAAAAGTATGATTTTTATCATTCAATAACATTTGGTTCTTGAAATAGAAACTTTGTTTCATGACTTGGTTTGGCTACATGATGAGTGAATACTAAAATTGTCAATAACCCAAAAAGTATGCGTTGGAGCAAAAAAGTTGAAGACATCTTTTTTGTAGAGAATTGAAAAAGCTATGTTTTGAAATAAATAATAAGTCTGTTGCATTCTTAGTTTTTGAGAAATCATCAAAACTAGTTTTAATCGTGTAAAAAGTATGATTTTTATCATTCAATAACATTTGGTTCTTGAAATAGAAACTTTGTTTCATGACTTGGCTTGGCTACATGATGAGTGAATACTAAAATTGTCAATAACCCAAAAAGTATGCGTCGGAGCAAAAAAGTTCAAGACATCTTTTTTGTAGAGAATTGAAAAAGCTATGTTTTGAGTAAAATAGTAAGTCTGTAGCATTCATAGTTTTTGAGAATTCATCAAAACTAGTTTTAATCGTGTAAAAAGTATGATTTTTATCATTCAATAACATTTGGTTCTTGAAATAAAAACTTTGTTTCATGACTTGGTTTGGCTACATGATGAGTGAAAATTAAATTGTCAATAACCCAAAAAGTATGCGTCGGAGCAAAAAAGTTCAAGACATCTTTTTTGTAGAGAATTGAAAAAGCTATGTTTTGAGTTAAATAGTAAGTCTGTAGCATTCTTAGTTTTTGAGAAATCATCAAAACTAGTTTAAATCGTGTAAAAAGTATGATTTTTATCATTCAATAACATTTGGTTCTTGAAATAGAAACTTTGTTTCATGACTTGGTTTGGCTACATGATGAGTGAAAACTAAAATTGTCAATAACCCAAAAAGTATGCGTCGAAACAAAAAAGTTCAAGACATCTTTTTTGTAGAGAATTGAAAAAGCTATGGTTTGACATAAATTTGATGACTGTAGCATTCTTAGTTTTTGAGAAATCATCAAAACTAGTTTTAATCGTGTGAAAAGTATGATTTTTATCATTCAATAACATTTGGTTCTTGAAATAGAAACTTTGTTTCATGACTTGGTTTGGCTACATGATGAGTGAAAACTAAAATTGTCAATAACCCAAAAAGTATGCGTCGGAGCAAAAAAGTTCAAGACATCTTTTTTGTAGAGAATTGAAAAAGCTATGTTTTGAGTAAAATAGTAAGTCTGTAGCATTCTTAGTTTTTGAGAATTCATCAAAACTAGTTTTAATCGTGTAAAAAGTATGATTTTTATCATTCAATAACATTTGGTTCTTGAAATAAAAACTTTGTTTCATGACTTGGTTTGGCTACATGATGAGTGAAAACTAAAATTGTCAATAACCCAAAAAGTATGCGTCGGAGCAAAAAAGTTCAAGACATCTTTTTTGTAGAGAATTGAAAAAGCTATGTTTTGAAATAAATAGTAAGTCTGTTGCATTCTTAGTTTTTGAGAAATCATCAAAACTAGTTTTAATCGTGTAAAAAGTATGATTTTTATCATTCAATAACATTTGGTTCTTGAAATAGAAACTTTGTTTCATGACTTGGTTTGGCTACATGATGAGTGAATACTAAAATTGTCAATAACCCAAAAAGTATGCGTTGGAGCAAAAAAGTTGAAGACATCTTTTTTGTAGAGAATTGAAAAAGCTTAGTTTTGAGTTAAATAGTAAGTCTGTAGCATTCTTAGTTTTTGAGAAATCATCAAAACTAGTTTTAATCGTGTAAAAAGTATGATTTTTATCATTCAATAACATTTGGTTCTTGAAATAGAAACTTTGTTTCATGACTTGGTTTGGCTACATGATGAGTGAATACTAAAATTGTCAATAACCCAAAAAGTATGCGTTGGAGCAAAAAAGTTGAAGACATCTTTTTTGTAGAGAATTGAAAAAGCTTAGTTTTGAGTTAAATAGTAAGTCTGTAGCATTTTTAGTTTTTGAGAAATCATCAAAACTAGTTTTAATCGTGTAAAAAGTATGATTTTTATCATTCAATAACATTTGGTTCTTGAAATAGAAACTTTGTTTCATGACTTGGTTTGGCTACATGATGAGTGAAAACTAAAATTGTCAATAACCCAAAAAGTATGCGTCGGAGCAAAAAAGTTCAAGACATCTTTTTTGTAGAGAATTGAAAAAGCTATGTTTTAAAATAAATAGTAAG
This sequence comes from Ecdyonurus torrentis, assembly GCA_949318235.1. Classification (NCBI taxonomy): domain Eukaryota; kingdom Metazoa; phylum Arthropoda; class Insecta; order Ephemeroptera; family Heptageniidae; genus Ecdyonurus; species Ecdyonurus torrentis. The sequence goes on along the minus strand of OX439128.1, from coordinate 58,244,483 downwards.
TCTGTTGCATTCTTAGTTTTTGAGAAATCATCAAAACTAGTTTTAATCGTGTAAAAAGTATGATTTTTATCATTCAATAACATTTGGTTCTTGAAATAGAAACTTTGTTTCATGACTTGGTTTGGCTACATGATGAGTGAAAACTAAAATTGTCAATAACCCAAAAAGTATGCGTCGGAGCAAAAAAGTTCAAGACATCTTTTTTGTAGAGAATTGAAAAAGCTATGTTTTGAGTTAAATAGTAAGTCTGTAGCATTCTTAGTTTTTGAGAAATCATCAAAACTAGTTTTAATCGTGTAAAAAGTATGATTTTTATCATTCAATAACATTTGGTTCTTGAAATAGAAACTTTGTTTCATGACTTGGTTTGGCTACATGATGAGTGAATACTAAAATTGTCAATAACCCAAAAAGTATGCGTTGGAGCAAAAAAGTTGAAGACATCTTTTTTGTAGAGAATTGAAAAAGCTATGTTTTGAAATAAATAATAAGTCTGTTGCATTCTTAGTTTTTGAGAAATCATCAAAACTAGTTTTAATCGTGTAAAAAGTATGATTTTTATCATTCAATAACATTTGGTTCTTGAAATAGAAACTTTGTTTCATGACTTGGCTTGGCTACATGATGAGTGAATACTAAAATTGTCAATAACCCAAAAAGTATGCGTCGGAGCAAAAAAGTTCAAGACATCTTTTTTGTAGAGAATTGAAAAAGCTATGTTTTGAGTAAAATAGTAAGTCTGTAGCATTCATAGTTTTTGAGAATTCATCAAAACTAGTTTTAATCGTGTAAAAAGTATGATTTTTATCATTCAATAACATTTGGTTCTTGAAATAAAAACTTTGTTTCATGACTTGGTTTGGCTACATGATGAGTGAAAATTAAATTGTCAATAACCCAAAAAGTATGCGTCGGAGCAAAAAAGTTCAAGACATCTTTTTTGTAGAGAATTGAAAAAGCTATGTTTTGAGTTAAATAGTAAGTCTGTAGCATTCTTAGTTTTTGAGAAATCATCAAAACTAGTTTTAATCGTGTAAAAAGTATGATTTTTATCATTCAATAACATTTGGTTCTTGAAATAGAAACTTTGTTTCATGACTTGGTTTGGCTACATGATGAGTGAATACTAAAATTGTCAATAACCCAAAAAGTATGCGTTGGAGCAAAAAAGTTGAAGACATCTTTTTTGTAGAGAATTGAAAAAGCTTAGTTTTGAGTTAAATAGTAAGTCTGTAGCATTTTTAGTTTTTGAGAAATCATCAAAACTAGTTTTAATCGTGTAAAAAGTATGATTTTTATCATTCAATAACATTTGGTTCTTGAAATAGAAACTTTGTTTCATGACTTGGTTTGGCTACATGATGAGTGAAAACTAAAATTGTCAATAACCCAAAAAGTATGCGTCGGAGCAAAAAAGTTCAAGACATCTTTTTTGTAGAGAATTGAAAAAGCTATGTTTTAAAATAAATAGTAAGTCTGTTGCATTCTTAGTTTTTGAGAAATCATCAAAACTAGTTTTAATCGTGTAAAAAGTATGATTTTTATCATTCAATAACATTTGGTTCTTGAAATAGAAACTTTGTTTCATGACTTGGTTTGGCTACATGATGAGTGAATACTAAAATTGTCAATAACCCAAAAAGTATGCGTCGGAGCAAAAAAGTTCAAGACATCTTTTTTGTAGAGAATTGAAAAAGCTATGTTTTGAGTAAAATAGTAAGTCTGTAGCATTCATAGTTTTTGAGAATTCATCAAAACTAGTTTTAATCGTGTAAAAAGTATGATTTTTATCATTCAATAACATTTGGTTCTTGAAATAAAAACTTTGTTTCATGACTTGGTTTGGCTACATGATGAGTGAAAATTAAATAGTCAATAACCCAAAAAGTATGCGTCGGAGCAAAAAAGTTCAAGACATCTTTTTTGTAGAGAATTGAAAAAGCTATGTTTTGAGTTAAATAGTAAGTCTGTAGCATTCTTAGTTTTTGAGAAATCATCAAAACTAGTTTAAATCGTGTAAAAAGTATGATTTTTATCATTCAATAACATTTGGTTCTTGAAATAGAAACTTTGTTTCATGACTTGGTTTGGCTACATGATGAGTGAAAACTAAAATTGTCAATAACCCAAAAAGTATGCGTCGAAACAAAAAAGTTCAAGACATCTTTTTTGTAGAGAATTGAAAAAGCTATGTTTTGACATAAATTTGATGACTGTAGCATTCTTAGTTTTTGAGAAATCATCAAAACTAGTTTTAATCGTGTGAAAAGTATTATTTTTATCATTCAATAACATTTGGTTCTTGAAATAGAAACTTTGTTTCATGACTTGGTTTGGCTACATGATGAGTGAAAACTAAAATTGTCAATAACCCAAAAAGTATGCGTCGGAGCAAAAAAGTTCAAGACATCTTTTTTGTAGAGAATTGAAAAAGCTATGTTTTGAGTAAAATAGTAAGTCTGTAGCATTCTTAGTTTTTGAGAATTCATCAAAACTAGTTTTAATCGTGTAAAAAGTATGATTTTTATCATTCAATAACATTTGGTTCTTGAAATAAAAACTTTGTTTCATGACTTGGTTTGGCTACATGATGAGTGAAAACTAAAATTGTCAATAACCCAAAAAGTATGCGTCGGAGCAAAAAAGTTCAAGACATCTTTTTTGTAGAGAATTGAAAAAGCTATGTTTTGAAATAAATAGTAAGTCTGTTGCATTCTTAGTTTTTGAGAAATCATCAAAACTAGTTTTAATCGTGTAAAAAGTATGATTTTTATCATTCAATAACATTTGGTTCTTGAAATAGAAACTTTGTTTCATGACTTGGTTTGGCTACATGATGAGTGAATACTAAAATTGTCAATAACCCAAAAAGTATGCGTTGGAGCAAAAAAGTTGAAGACATCTTTTTTGTAGAGAATTGAAAAAGCTTAGTTTTGAGTTAAATAGTAAGTCTGTAGCATTCTTAGTTTTTGAGAAATCATCAAAACTAGTTTTAATCGTGTAAAAAGTATGATTTTTATCATTCAATAACATTTGGTTCTTGAAATAGAAACTTTGTTTCATGACTTGGTTTGGCTACATGATGAGTGAATACTAAAATTGTCAATAACCCAAAAAGTATGCGTCGGAGCAAAAAAGTTGAAGACATCTTTTTTGTAGAGAATTGAAAAAGCTATGTTTTGAGTTAAATAGTAAGTCTGTAGCATTCTTAGTTTTTGAGAAATCATCAAAACTAGTTTTAATCGTGTAAAAAGTATGATTTTTATCATTCAATAACATTTGGTTCTTGAAATAGAAACTTTGTTTCATGACTTGGTTTGGCTACATGATGAGTGAATACTAAAATTGTCAATAACCCAAAAAGTATGCGTTGGAGCAAAAAAGTTGAAGACATCTTTTTTGTAGAGAATTGAAAAAGCTTAGTTTTGAGTTAAATAGTAAGTCTGTAGCATTTTTAGTTTTTGAGAAATCATCAAAACTAGTTTTAATCGTGTAAAAAGTATGATTTTTATCATTCAATAACATTTGGTTCTTGAAATAGAAACTTTGTTTCATGACTTGGTTTGGCTACATGATGAGTGAAAACTAAAATTGTCAATAACCCAAAAAGTATGCGTCGGAGCAAAAAAGTTCAAGACATCTTTTTTGTAGAGAATTGAAAAAGCTATGTTTTAAAATAAATAGTAAGTCTGTTGCATTCTTAGTTTTTGAGAAATCATCAAAACTAGTTTTAATCGTGTAAAAAGTATGATTTTTATCATTCAATAACATTTGGTTCTTGAAATAGAAACTTTGTTTCATGACTTGGTTTGGCTACATGATGAGTGAATACTAAAATTGTCAATAACCCAAAAAGTATGCGTTGGAGCAAAAAAGTTGAAGACATCTTTTTTGTAGAGAATTGAAAAAGCTATGTTTTAAAATAAATAGTAAGTCTGTTGCATTCTTAGTTTTTGAGAAATCATCAAAACTAGTTTTAATCGTGTAAAAAGTATGATTTTTATCATTCAATAACATTTGGTTCTTGAAATAGAAACTTTGTTTCATGACTTGGTTTGGCTACATGATGAGTGAAAACTAAAATTGTCAATAACCCAAAAAGTATGCGTCGGAGCAAAAAAGTTCAAGACATCTTTTTTGTAGAGAATTGAAAAAGCTATGTTTTGAGTTAAATAGTAAGTCTGTAGCATTCTTAGTTTTTGAGAAATCATCAAAACTAGTTTTAATCGTGTAAAAAGTATGATTTTTATCATTCAATAACATTTGGTTCTTGAAATAGAAACTTTGTTTCATGACTTGGTTTGGCTACATGATGAGTGAATACTAAAATTGTCAATAACCCAAAAAGTATGCGTTGGAGCAAAAAAGTTGAAGACATCTTTTTTGTAGAGAATTGAAAAAGCTATGTTTTGAAATAAATAATAAGTCTGTTGCATTCTTAGTTTTTGAGAAATCATCAAAACTAGTTTTAATCGTGTAAAAAGTATGATTTTTATCATTCAATAACATTTGGTTCTTGAAATAGAAACTTTGTTTCATGACTTGGCTTGGCTACATGATGAGTGAATACTAAAATTGTCAATAACCCAAAAAGTATGCGTCGGAGCAAAAAAGTTCAAGACATCTTTTTTGTAGAGAATTGAAAAAGCTATGTTTTGAGTAAAATAGTAAGTCTGTAGCATTCATAGTTTTTGAGAATTCATCAAAACTAGTTTTAATCGTGTAAAAAGTATGATTTTTATCATTCAATAACATTTGGTTCTTGAAATAAAAACTTTGTTTCATGACTTGGTTTGGCTACATGATGAGTGAAAATTAAATTGTCAATAACCCAAAAAGTATGCGTCGCAGCAAAAAAGTTCAAGACATCTTTTTTGTAGAGAATTGAAAAAGCTATGTTTTGAGTTAAATAGTAAGTCTGTAGCATTCTTAGTTTTTGAGAAATCATCAAAACTAGTTTAAATCGTGTAAAAAGTATGATTTTTATCATTCAATAACATTTGGTTCTTGAAATAGAAACTTTGTTTCATGACTTGGTTTGGCTACATGATGAGTGAATACTAAAATTGTCAATAACCCAAAAAGTATGCGTTGGAGCAAAAAAGTTGAAGACATCTTTTTTGTAGAGAATTGAAAAAGCTATGTTTTAAAATAAATAGTAAGTCTGTTGCATTCTTAGTTTTTGAGAAATCATCAAAACTAGTTTTAATCGTGTAAAAAGTATGATTTTTATCATTCAATAACATTTGGTTCTTGAAATAGAAACTTTGTTTCATGACTTGGTTTGGCTACATGATGAGTGAAAACTAAAATTGTCAATAACCCAAAAAGTATGCGTCGGAGCAAAAAAGTTCAAGACATCTTTTTTGTAGAGAATTGAAAAAGCTATGTTTTGAGTTAAATAGTAAGTCTGTAGCATTCTTAGTTTTTGAGAAATCATCAAAACTAGTTTTAATCGTGTAAAAAGTATGATTTTTATCATTCAATAACATTTGGTTCTTGAAATAGAAACTTTGTTTCATGACTTGGTTTGGCTACATGATGAGTGAATACTAAAATTGTCAATAACCCAAAAAGTATGCGTTGGAGCAAAAAAGTTGAAGACATCTTTTTTGTAGAGAATTGAAAAAGCTATGTTTTGAAATAAATAATAAGTCTGTTGCATTCTTAGTTTTTGAGAAATCATCAAAACTAGTTTTAATCGTGTAAAAAGTATGATTTTTATCATTCAATAACATTTGGTTCTTGAAATAGAAACTTTGTTTCATGACTTGGCTTGGCTACATGATGAGTGAATACTAAAATTGTCAATAACCCAAAAAGTATGCGTCGGAGCAAAAAAGTTCAAGACATCTTTTTTGTAGAGAATTGAAAAAGCTATGTTTTGAGTAAAATAGTAAGTCTGTAGCATTCATAGTTTTTGAGAATTCATCAAAACTAGTTTTAATCGTGTAAAAAGTATGATTTTTATCATTCAATAACATTTGGTTCTTGAAATAAAAACTTTGTTTCATGACTTGGTTTGGCTACATGATGAGTGAAAATTAAATTGTCAATAACCCAAAAAGTATGCGTCGCAGCAAAAAAGTTCAAGACATCTTTTTTGTAGAGAATTGAAAAAGCTATGTTTTGAGTTAAATAGTAAGTCTGTAGCATTCTTAGTTTTTGAGAAATCATCAAAACTAGTTTAAATCGTGTAAAAAGTATGATTTTTATCATTCAATAACATTTGGTTCTTGAAATAGAAACTTTGTTTCATGACTTGGTTTGGCTACATGATGAGTGAAAACTAAAATTGTCAATAACCCAAAAAGTATGCGTCGAAACAAAAAAGTTCAAGACATCTTTTTTGTAGAGAATTGAAAAAGCTATGTTTTGACATAAATTTGATGACTGTAGCATTCTTAGTTTTTGAGAAATCATCAAAACTAGTTTTAATCGTGTGAAAAGTATTATTTTTATCATTCAATAACATTTGGTTCTTGAAATAGAAACTTTGTTTCATGACTTGGTTTGGCTACATGATGAGTGAAAACTAAAATTGTCAATAACCCAAAAAGTATGCGTCGGAGCAAAAAAGTTCAAGACATCTTTTTTGTAGAGAATTGAAAAAGCTATGTTTTGAGTAAAATAGTAAGTCTGTAGCATTCTTAGTTTTTGAGAATTCATCAAAACTAGTTTTAATCGTGTAAAAAGTATGATTTTTATCATTCAATAACATTTGGTTCTTGAAATAAAAACTTTGTTTCATGACTTGGTTTGGCTACATGATGAGTGAAAACTAAAATTGTCAATAACCCAAAAAGTATGCGTCGGAGCAAAAAAGTTCAAGACATCTTTTTTGTAGAGAATTGAAAAAGCTATGTTTTGAAATAAATAGTAAGTCTGTTGCATTCTTAGTTTTTGAGAAATCATCAAAACTAGTTTTAATCGTGTAAAAAGTATGATTTTTATCATTCAATAACATTTGGTTCTTGAAATAGAAACTTTGTTTCATGACTTGGTTTGGCTACATGATGAGTGAATACTAAAATTGTCAATAACCCAAAAAGTATGCGTTGGAGCAAAAAAGTTGAAGACATCTTTTTTGTAGAGAATTGAAAAAGCTTAGTTTTGAGTTAAATAGTAAGTCTGTAGCATTCTTAGTTTTTGAGAAATCATCAAAACTAGTTTTAATCGTGTAAAAAGTATGATTTTTATCATTCAATAACATTTGGTTCTTGAAATAGAAACTTTGTTTCATGACTTGGTTTGGCTACATGATGAGTGAATACTAAAATTGTCAATAACCCAAAAAGTATGCGTTGGAGCAAAAAAGTTGAAGACATCTTTTTTGTAGAGAATTGAAAAAGCTTAGTTTTGAGTTAAATAGTAAGTCTGTAGCATTTTTAGTTTTTGAGAAATCATCAAAACTAGTTTTAATCGTGTAAAAAGTATGATTTTTATCATTCAATAACATTTGGTTCTTGAAATAGAAACTTTGTTTCATGACTTGGTTTGGCTACATGATGAGTGAAAACTAAAATTGTCAATAACCCAAAAAGTATGCGTCGGAGCAAAAAAGTTCAAGACATCTTTTTTGTAGAGAATTGAAAAAGCTATGTTTTAAAATAAATAGTAAGTCTGTTGCATTCTTAGTTTTTGAGAAATCATCAAAACTAGTTTTAATCGTGTAAAAAGTATGATTTTTATCATTCAATAACATTTGGTTCTTGAAATAGAAACTTTGTTTCATGACTTGGCTTGGCTACATGATGAGTGAATACTTAAATTGTCAATAACCCAAAAAGTATGCGTCGGAGCAAAAAAGTTGAAGACATCTTTTTTGTAGAGAATTGAAAAAGCTTAGTTTTGAGTTAAATAGTAAGTCTGTAGCATTCTTAGTTTTTGAGAAATCATCAAAACTAGTTTAAATCGTGTAAAAAGTATGATTTTTATCATTCAATAACATTTGGTTCTTGAAATAGAAACTTTGTTTCATGACTTGGTTTGGCTACATGATGAGTGAAAACTAAAATTGTCAATAACCCAAAAAGTATGCGTCGAAACAAAAAAGTTCAAGACATCTTTTTTGTAGAGAATTGAAAAAGCTATGTTTTGAGTTAAATAGTAAGTCTGTAGCATTCTTAGTTTTTGAGAAATCATCAAAACTAGTTTTAATCGTGTAAAAAGTATGATTTTTATCATTCAATAACATTTGGTTCTTGAAATAGAAACTTTGTTTCATGACTTGGTTTGGCTACATGATGAGTGAATACTAAAATTGTCAATAACCCAAAAAGTATGCGTTGGAGCAAAAAAGTTGAAGACATCTTTTTTGTAGAGAATTGAAAAAGCTATGTTTTAAAATAAATAGTAAGTCTGTTGCATTCTTAGTTTTTGAGAAATCATCAAAACTAGTTTTAATCGTGTAAAAAGTATGATTTTTATCATTCAATAACATTTGGTTCTTGAAATAGAAACTTTGTTTCATGACTTGGTTTGGCTACATGATGAGTGAAAACTAAAATTGTCAATAACCCAAAAAGTATGCGTCGGAGCAAAAAAGTTCAAGACATCTTTTTTGTAGAGAATTGAAAAAGCTATGTTTTGAGTTAAATAGTAAGTCTGTAGCATTCTTAGTTTTTGAGAAATCATCAAAACTAGTTTTAATCGTGTGAAAAGTATTATTTTTATCATTCAATAACATTTGGTTCTTGAAATAGAAACTTTGTTTCATGACTTGGTTTGGCTACATGATGAGTGAAAACTAAAATTGTCAATAACCCAAAAAGTATGCGTCGGAGCAAAAAAGTTCAAGACATCTTTTTTGTAGAGAATTGAAAAAGCTATGTTTTGAGTAAAATAGTAAGTCTGTAGCATTCTTAGTTTTTGAGAATTCATCAAAACTAGTTTTAATCGTGTAAAAAGTATGATTTTTATCATTCAATAACATTTGGTTCTTGAAATAAAAACTTTGTTTCATGACTTGGTTTGGCTACATGATGAGTGAAAACTAAAATTGTCAATAACCCAAAAAGTATGCGTCGGAGCAAAAAAGTTCAAGACATCTTTTTTGTAGAGAATTGAAAAAGCTATGTTTTGAAATAAATAGTAAGTCTGTTGCATTCTTAGTTTTTGAGAAATCATCAAAACTAGTTTTAATCGTGTAAAAAGTATGATTTTTATCATTCAATAACATTTGGTTCTTGAAATAGAAACTTTGTTTCATGACTTGGTTTGGCTACATGATGAGTGAATACTAAAATTGTCAATAACCCAAAAAGTATGCGTTGGAGCAAAAAAGTTGAAGACATCTTTTTTGTAGAGAATTGAAAAAGCTTAGTTTTGAGTTAAATAGTAAGTCTGTAGCATTCTTAGTTTTTGAGAAATCATCAAAACTAGTTTTAATCGTGTAAAAAGTATGATTTTTATCATTCAATAACATTTGGTTCTTGAAATAGAAACTTTGTTTCATGACTTGGTTTGGCTACATGATGAGTGAATACTAAAATTGTCAATAACCCAAAAAGTATGCGTTGGAGCAAAAAAGTTGAAGACATCTTTTTTGTAGAGAATTGAAAAAGCTTAGTTTTGAGTTAAATAGTAAGTCTGTAGCATTTTTAGTTTTTGAGAAATCATCAAAACTAGTTTTAATCGTGTAAAAAGTATGATTTTTATCATTCAATAACATTTGGTTCTTGAAATAGAAACTTTGTTTCATGACTTGGTTTGGCTACATGATGAGTGAAAACTAAAATTGTCAATAACCCAAAAAGTATGCGTCGGAGCAAAAAAGTTCGAGACATCTTTTTTGTAGAGAATTGAAAAAGCTATGTTTTAAAATAAATAGTAAGTCTGTTGCATTCTTAGTTTTTGAGAAATCATCAAAACTAGTATTAATCGTGTAAAAAGTATGATTTTTATCATTCAATAACATTTGGTTCTTGAAATAGAAACTTTGTTTCATGACTTGGCTTGGCTACATGATGAGTGAATACTTAAATTGTCAATAACCCAAAAAGTATGCGTCGGAGCAAAAAAGTTGAAGACATCTTTTTTGTAGAGAATTGAAAAAGCTTAGTTTTGAGTTAAATAGTAAGTCTGTAGCATTCTTAGTTTTTGAGAATTCATCAAAACTAGTTTTAATCGTGTAAAAAGTATGATTTTTATCATTCAATAACATTTGGTTCTTGAAATAAAAACTTTGTTTCATGACTTGGTTTGGCTACATGATGAGTGAAAACTAAAATTGTCAATAACCCAAAAAGTATGCGTCGGAGCAAAAAAGTTCAAGACATCTTTTTTGTAGAGAATTGAAAAAGCTATGTTTTGAAATAAATAGTAAGTCTGTTGCATTCTTAGTTTTTGAGAAATCATCAAAACTAGTTTTAATCGTGTAAAAAGTATGATTTTTATCATTCAATAACATTTGGTTCTTGAAATAGAAACTTTGTTTCATGACTTGGTTTGGCTACATGATGAGTGAATACTAAAATTGTCAATAACCCAAAAAGTATGCGTTGGAGCAAAAAAGTTGAAGACATCTTTTTTGTAGAGAATTGAAAAAGCTTAGTTTTGAGTTAAATAGTAAGTCTGTAGCATTCTTAGTTTTTGAGAAATCATCAAAACTAGTTTTAATCGTGTAAAAAGTATGATTTTTATCATTCAATAACATTTGGTTCTTGAAATAGAAACTTTGTTTCATGACTTGGTTTGGCTACATGATGAGTGAATACTAAAATTGTCAATAACCCAAAAAGTATGCGTTGGAGCAAAAAAGTTGAAGACATCTTTTTTGTAGAGAATTGAAAAAGCTTAGTTTTGAGTTAAATAGTAAGTCTGTAGCATTTTTAGTTTTTGAGAAATCATCAAAACTAGTTTTAATCGTGTAAAAAGTATGATTTTTATCATTCAATAACATTTGGTTCTTGAAATAGAAACTTTGTTTCATGACTTGGTTTGGCTACATGATGAGTGAAAACTAAAATTGTCAATAACCCAAAAAGTATGCGTCGGAGCAAAAAAGTTCGAGACATCTTTTTTGTAGAGAATTGAAAAAGCTATGTTTTAAAATAAATAGTAAGTCTGTTGCATTCTTAGTTTTTGAGAAATCATCAAAACTAGTATTAATCGTGTAAAAAGTATGATTTTTATCATTCAATAACATTTGGTTCTTGAAATAGAAACTTTGTTTCATGACTTGGCTTGGCTACATGATGAGTGAATACTTAAATTGTCAATAACCCAAAAAGTATGCGTCGGAGCAAAAAAGTTGAAGACATCTTTTTTGTAGAGAATTGAAAAAGCTTAGTTTTGAGTTAAATAGTAAGTCTGTAGCATTCTTAGTTTTTGAGAAATCATCAAAACTAGTTTAAATCGTGTAAAAAGTATGATTTTTATCATTCAATAACATTTGGTTCTTGAAATAGAAACTTTGTTTCATGACTTGGTTTGGCTACATGATGAGTGAAAACTAAAATTGTCAATAACCCAAAAAGTATGCGTCGAAACAAAAAAGTTCAAGACATCTTTTTTGTAGAGAATTGAAAAAGCTATGTTTTGAGTTAAATAGTAAGTCTGTAGCATTCTTAGTTTTTGAGAAATCATCAAAACTAGTTTTAATCGTGTAAAAAGTATGATTTTTATCATTCAATAACATTTGGTTCTTGAAATAGAAACTTTGTTTCATGACTTGGTTTGGCTACATGATGAGTGAATACTAAAATTGTCAATAACCCAAAAAGTATGCGTTGGAGCAAAAAAGTTGAAGACATCTTTTTTGTAGAGAATTGAAAAAGCTATGTTTTAAAATAAATAGTAAGTCTGTTGCATTCTTAGTTTTTGAGAAATCATCAAAACTAGTTTTAATCGTGTAAAAAGTATGATTTTTATCATTCAATAACATTTGGTTCTTGAAATAGAAACTTTGTTTCATGACTTGGTTTGGCTACATGATGAGTGAAAACTAAAATTGTCAATAACCCAAAAAGTATGCGTCGGAGCAAAAAAGTTCAAGACATCTTTTTTGTAGAGAATTGAAAAAGCTATGTTTTGAGTTAAATAGTAAGTCTGTAGCATTCTTAGTTTTTGAGAAATCATCAAAACTAGTTTTAATCGTGTAAAAAGTATGATTTTTATCATTCAATAACATTTGGTTCTTGAAATAGAAACTTTGTTTCATGACTTGGTTTGGCTACATGATGAGTGAATACTAAAATTGTCAATAACCCAAAAAGTATGCGTTGGAGCAAAAAAGTTGAAGACATCTTTTTTGTAGAGAATTGAAAAAGCTATGTTTTGAAATAAATAATAAGTCTGTTGCATTCTTAGTTTTTGAGAAATCATCAAAACTAGTTTTAATCGTGTAAAAAGTATGATTTTTATCATTCAATAACATTTGGTTCTTGAAATAGAAACTTTGTTTCATGACTTGGCTTGGCTACATGATGAGTGAATACTAAAATTGTCAATAACCCAAAAAGTATGCGTCGGAGCAAAAAAGTTCAAGACATCTTTTTTGTAGAGAATTGAAAAAGCTATGTTTTGAGTAAAATAGTAAGTCTGTAGCATTCATAGTTTTTGAGAATTCATCAAAACTAGTTTTAATCGTGTAAAAAGTATGATTTTTATCATTCAATAACATTTGGTTCTTGAAATAAAAACTTTGTTTCATGACTTGGTTTGGCTACATGATGAGTGAAAATTAAATTGTCAATAACCCAAAAAGTATGCGTCGGAGCAAAAAAGTTCAAGACATCTTTTTTGTAGAGAATTGAAAAAGCTATGTTTTGAAATAAATAGTAAGTCTGTTGCATTCTTAGTTTTTGAGAAATCATCAAAACTAGTTTTAATCGTGTAAAAAGTATGATTTTTATCATTCAATAACATTTGGTTCTTGAAATAGAAACTTTGTTTCATGACTTGGTTTGGCTACATGATGAGTGAATACTAAAATTGTCAATAACCCAAAAAGTATGCGTTGGAGCAAAAAAGTTGAAGACATCTTTTTTGTAGAGAATTGAAAAAGCTTAGTTTTGAGTTAAATAGTAAGTCTGTAGCATTCTTAGTTTTTGAGAAATCATCAAAACTAGTTTTAATCGTGTAAAAAGTATGATTTTTATCATTCAATAACATTTGGTTCTTGAAATAGAAACTTTGTTTCATGACTTGGTTTGGCTACATGATGAGTGAATACTAAAATTGTCAATAACCCAAAAAGTATGCGTTGGAGCAAAAAAATTGAAGACATCTTTTTTGTAGAGAATTGAAAAAGCTTAGTTTTGAGTTAAATAGTAAGTCTGTAGCATTTTTAGTTTTTGAGAAATCATCAAAACTAGTTTTAATCGTGTAAAAAGTATGATTTTTATCATTCAATAACATTTGGTTCTTGAAATAGAAACTTTGTTTCATGACTTGGTTTGGCTACATGATGAGTGAATACTAAAATTGTCAATAACCCAAAAAGTATGCGTTGGAGCAAAAAAGTTGAAGACATCTTTTTTGTAGAGAATTGAAAAAGCTATGTTTTAAAATATATAGTAAGTCTGTTGCATTCTTAGTTTTTGAGAAATCATCAAAACTAGTTTTAATCGTGTAAAAAGTATGATTTTTATCATTCAATAACATTTGGTTCTTGAAATAGAAACTTTGTTTCATGACTTGGTTTGGCTACATGATGAGTGAAAACTAAAATTGTCAATAACCCAAAAAGTATGCGTCGGAGCAAAAAAGTTCGAGACATCTTTTTTGTAGAGAATTGAAAAAGCTATGTTTTGAGTTAAATAGTAAGTCTGTAGCATTCTTAGTTTTTGAGAAATCATCAAAACTAGTTTTAATCGTGTAAAAAGTATGATTTTTATCATTCAATAACATTTGGTTCTTGAAATAGAAACTTTGTTTCATGACTTGGTTTGGCTACATGATGAGTGAATACTAAAATTGTCAATAACCCAAAAAGTATGCGTCGGAGCAAAAAAGTTCAAGACATCTTTTTTGTAGAGAATTGAAAAAGCTATGTTTTGAGTTAAATAGTAAGTCTGTAGCATTCTTAGTTTTTGAGAAATCATCAAAACTAGTTTAAATCGTGTAAAAAGTATGATTTTTATCATTCAATAACATTTGGTTCTTGAAATAGAAACTTTGTTTCATGACTTGGTTTGGCTACATGATGAGTGAAAACTAAAATTGTCAATAACCCAAAAAGTATGCGTCGAAACAAAAAAGTTCAAGACATCTTTTTTGTAGAGAATTGAAAAAGCTATGTTTTGACATAAATTTGATGACTGTAGCATTCTTAGTTTTTGAGAAATCATCAAAACTAGTTTTAATCGTGTGAAAAGTATGATTTTTATCATTCAATAACATTTGGTTCTTGAAATAGAAACTTTGTTTCATGACTTGGTTTGGCTACATGATGAGTGAAAACTAAAATTGTCAATAACCCAAAAAGTATGCGTCGGAGCAAAAAAGTTCAAGACATCTTTTTTGTAGAGAATTGAAAAAGCTATGTTTTGAGTAAAATAGTAAGTCTGTAGCATTCTTAGTTTTTGAGAATTCATCAAAACTAGTTTTAATCGTGTAAAAAGTATGATTTTTATCATTCAATAACATTTGGTTCTTGAAATAAAAACTTTGTTTCATGACTTGGTTTGGCTACATGATGAGTGAAAACTAAAATTGTCAATAACCCAAAAAGTATGCGTCGGAGCAAAAAAGTTCAAGACATCTTTTTTGTAGAGAATTGAAAAAGCTATGTTTTGAAATAAATAGTAAGTCTGTTGCATTCTTAGTTTTTGAGAAATCATCAAAACTAGTTTTAATCGTGTAAAAAGTATGATTTTTATCATTCAATAACATTTGGTTCTTGAAATAGAAACTTTGTTTCATGACTTGGTTTGGCTACATGATGAGTGAATACTAAAATTGTCAATAACCCAAAAAGTATGCGTTGGAGCAAAAAAGTTGAATACATCTTTTTTGTAGAGAATTGAAAAAGCTTAGTTTTGAGTTAAATAGTAAGTCTGTAGCATTCTTAGTTTTTGAGAAATCATCAAAACTAGTTTTAATCGTGTAAAAAGTATGATTTTTATCATTCAATAACATTTGGTTCTTGAAATAGAAACTTTGTTTCATGACTTGGTTTGGCTACATGATGAGTGAATACTAAAATTGTCAATAACCCAAAAAGTATGCGTTGGAGCAAAAAAGTTGAAGACATCTTTTTTGTAGAGAATTGAAAAAGCTTAGTTTTGAGTTAAATAGTAAGTCTGTAGCATTTTTAGTTTTTGAGAAATCATCAAAACTAGTTTTAATCGTGTAAAAAGTATGATTTTTATCATTCAATAACATTTGGTTCTTGAAATAGAAACTTTGTTTCATGACTTGGTTTGGCTACATGATGAGTGAAAACTAAAATTGTCAATAACCCAAAAAGTATGCGTCGGAGCAAAAAAGTTCAAGACATCTTTTTTGTAGAGAATTGAAAAAGCTATGTTTTAAAATAAATAGTAAGTCTGTTGCATTCTTAGTTTTTGAGAAATCATCAAAACTAGTTTTAATCGTGTAAAAAGTATGATTTTTATCATTCAATAACATTTGGTTCTTGAAATAGAAACTTTGTTTCATGACTTGGCTTGGCTACATGATGAGTGAATACTTAAATTGTCAATAACCCAAAAAGTATGCGTCGGAGCAAAAAAGTTGAAGACATCTTTTTTGTAGAGAATTGAAAAAGCTTAGTTTTGAGTTAAATAGTAAGTCTGTAGCATTCTTAGTTTTTGAGAAATCATCAAAACTAGTTTAAATCGTGTAAAAAGTATGATTTTTATCATTCAATAACATTTGGTTCTTGAAATAGAAACTTTGTTTCATGACTAGGTTTGGCTACATGATGAGTGAAAACTAAAATTGTCAATAACCCAAAAAGTATGCGTCGAAACAAAAAAGTTCAAGACATCTTTTTTGTAGAGAATTGAAAAAGCTATGTTTTGAGTTAAATTTGATGACTGTAGCATTCTTAGTTTTTGAGAAATCATCAAAACTAGTTTTAATCGTGTGAAAAGTATGATTTTTATCATTCAATAACATTTGGTTCTTGAAATAGAAACTTTGTTTCATGACTTGGTTTGGCTACATGATGAGTGAATACTAAAATTGTCAATAACCCAAAAAGTATGCGTTGGAGCAAAAAAGTTGAAGACATCTTTTTTGTAGAGAATTGAAAAAGCTATGTTTTGAGTCGAATTTGATGTCTGTAGCATTTTTAGTTTTTGAGAATTCATCAAAACTAGTTTTAATCGTGTAAAAAGTATGATTTTTATCATTCAATAACATTTGGTTCTTGAAATAAAAACTTTGTTTCATGACTTGGTTTGGCTACATGATGAGTGAAAACTAAAATTGTCAATAACCCAAAAAGTATGCGTCGGAGCAAAAAAGTTCAAGACATCTTTTTTGTAGAGAATTGAAAAAGCTATGTTTTGAAATAAATAGTAAGTCTGTTGCATTCTTAGTTTTTGAGAAATCATCAAAACTAGTTTTAATCGTGTAAAAAGTATGATTTTTATCATTCAATAACATTTGGTTCTTGAAATAGAAACTTTGTTTCATGACTTGGTTTGGCTACATGATGAGTGAATACTAAGATTGTCAATAACCCAAAAAGTATGCGTTGGAGCAAAAAAGTTGAAGACATCTTTTTTGTAGAGAATTGAAAAAGCTTAGTTTTGAGTTAAATATTAAGTCTGTAGCATTCTTAGTTTTTGAGAAATCATCAAAACTAGTTTTAATCGTGTAAAAAGTATGATTTTTATCATTCAATAACATTTGGTTCTTGAAATAGAAACTTTGTTTCATGACTTGGTTTGGCTACATGATGAGTAAAAACTAAAATTGTCAATAACCCAAAAAGTATGCGTCGGAGCAAAAAAGTTCAAGACATCTTTTTTGTAGAGAATTGAAAAAGCTTAGTTTTGAGTTAAATATTAAGTCTGTAGCATTCTTAGTTTTTGAGAAATCATCAAAACTAGTTTTAATCGTGTGAAAAGTATGATTTTTATCATTCAATAACATTTGGTTCTTGAAATAGAAACTTTGTTTCATGACTTGGTTTGGCTACATGATGAGTGAAAACTAAAATTGTCAATAACCCAAAAAGTATGCGTCGGAGCAAAAAAGTTCAAGACATCTTTTTTGTAGAGAATTGAAAAAGCTATGTTTTGAGTAAAATAGTAAGTCTGTAGCATTCTTAGTTTTTGAGAATTCATCAAAACTAGTTTTAATCGTGTAAAAAGTATGATTTTTATCATTCAATAACATTTGGTTCTTGAAATAAAAACTTTGTTTCATGACTTGGTTTGGCTACATGATGAGTGAAAACTAAAATTGTCAATAACCCAAAAAGTATGCGTCGGAGCAAAAAAGTTCAAGACATCTTTTTTGTAGAGAATTGAAAAAGCTATGTTTTGAAATAAATAGTAAGTCTGTTGCATTCTTAGTTTTTGAGAAATCATCAAAACTAGTTTTAATCGTGTAAAAAGTATGATTTTTATCATTCAATAACATTTGGTTCTTGAAATAGAAACTTTGTTTCATGACTTGGTTTGGCTACATGATGAGTGAATACTAAAATTGTCAATAACCCAAAAAGTATGCGTTGGAGCAAAAAAGTTGAATACATCTTTTTTGTAGAGAATTGAAAAAGCTTAGTTTTGAGTTAAATAGTAAGTCTGTAGCATTCTTAGTTTTTGAGAAATCATCAAAACTAGTTTTAATCGTGTAAAAAGTATGATTTTTATCATTCAATAACATTTGGTTCTTGAAATAGAAACTTTGTTTCATGACTTGGTTTGGCTACATGATGAGTGAATACTAAAATTGTCAATAACCCAAAAAGTATGCGTTGGAGCAAAAAAGTTGAAGACATCTTTTTTGTAGAGAATTGAAAAAGCTTAGTTTTGAGTTAAATAGTAAGTCTGTAGCATTTTTAGTTTTTGAGAAATCATCAAAACTAGTTTTAATCGTGTAAAAAGTATGATTTTTATCATTCAATAACATTTGGTTCTTGAAATAGAAACTTTGTTTCATGACTTGGTTTGGCTACATGATGAGTGAAAACTAAAATTGTCAATAACCCAAAAAGTATGCGTCGGAGCAAAAAAGTTCAAGACATCTTTTTTGTAGAGAATTGAAAAAGCTATGTTTTAAAATAAATAGTAAGTCTGTTGCATTCTTAGTTTTTGAGAAATCATCAAAACTAGTTTTAATCGTGTAAAAAGTATGATTTTTATCATTCAATAACATTTGGTTCTTGAAATAGAAACTTTGTTTCATGACTTGGCTTGGCTACATGATGAGTGAATACTTAAATTGTCAATAACCCAAAAAGTATGCGTCGGAGCAAAAAAGTTGAAGACATCTTTTTTGTAGAGAATTGAAAAAGCTTAGTTTTGAGTTAAATAGTAAGTCTGTAGCATTCTTAGTTTTTGAGAAATCATCAAAACTAGTTTAAATCGTGTAAAAAGTATGATTTTTATCATTCAATAACATTTGGTTCTTGAAATAGAAACTTTGTTTCATGACTAGGTTTGGCTACATGATGAGTGAAAACTAAAATTGTCAATAACCCAAAAAGTATGCGTCGAAACAAAAAAGTTCAAGACATCTTTTTTGTAGAGAATTGAAAAAGCTATGTTTTGAGTTAAATTTGATGACTGTAGCATTCTTAGTTTTTGAGAAATCATCAAAACTAGTTTTAATCGTGTGAAAAGTATGATTTTTATCATTCAATAACATTTGGTTCTTGAAATAGAAACTTTGTTTCATGACTTGGTTTGGCTACATGATGAGTGAATACTAAAATTGTCAATAACCCAAAAAGTATGCGTTGGAGCAAAAAAGTTGAAGACATCTTTTTTGTAGAGAATTGAAAAAGCTATGTTTTGAGTCGAATTTGATGTCTGTAGCATTTTTAGTTTTTGAGAATTCATCAAAACTAGTTTTAATCGTGTAAAAAGTATGATTTTTATCATTCAATAACATTTGGTTCTTGAAATAAAAACTTTGTTTCATGACTTGGTTTGGCTACATGATGAGTGAAAACTAAAATTGTCAATAACCCAAAAAGTATGCGTCGGAGCAAAAAAGTTCAAGACATCTTTTTTGTAGAGAATTGAAAAAGCTATGTTTTGAAATAAATAGTAAGTCTGTTGCATTCTTAGTTTTTGAGAAATCATCAAAACTAGTTTTAATCGTGTAAAAAGTATGATTTTTATCATTCAATAACATTTGGTTCTTGAAATAGAAACTTTGTTTCATGACTTGGTTTGGCTACATGATGAGTGAATACTAAGATTGTCAATAACCCAAAAAGTATGCGTTGGAGCAAAAAAGTTGAAGACATCTTTTTTGTAGAGAATTGAAAAAGCTTAGTTTTGAGTTAAATATTAAGTCTGTAGCATTCTTAGTTTTTGAGAAATCATCAAAACTAGTTTTAATCGTGTAAAAAGTATGATTTTTATCATTCAATAACATTTGGTTCTTGAAATAGAAACTTTGTTTCATGACTTGGTTTGGCTACATGATGAGTGAAAACTAAAATTGTCAATAACCCAAAAAGTATGCGTCGGAGCAAAAAAGTTCAAGACATCTTTTTTGTAGAGAATTGAAAAAGCTTAGTTTTGAGTTAAATATTAAGTCTGTAGCATTCTTAGTTTTTGAGAAATCATCAAAACTAGTTTTAATCGTGTAAAAAGTATGATTTTTATCATTCAATAACATTTGGTTCTTGAAATAGAAACTTTGTTTCATGACTTGGTTTGGCTACATGATGAGTGAAAACTAAAATTGTCAATAACCCAAAAAGTATGCGTCGGAGCAAAAAAGTTCAAGACATCTTTTTTGTAGAGAATTGAAAAAGCTATGTTTTAAAATAAATAGTAAGTCTGTTGCATTCTTAGTTTTTGAGAAATCATCAAAACTAGTTTTAATCGTGTAAAAAGTATGATTTTTATCATTCAATAACATTTGGTTCTTGAAATAGAAACTTTGTTTCATGACTTGGTTTGGCTACATGATGAGTGAAAACTAAAATTGTCAATAACCAAAAAAGTATGCGTCGAAACAAAAAAGTTCAAGACATCTTTTTTGTAGAGAATTGAAAAAGCTATGTTTTGAGTTAAATTTGATGACTGTAGCATTCTTAGTTTTTGAGAATTCATCAAAACTAGTTTTAATCGTGTAAAAAGTATGATTTTTATCATTCAATAACATTTGGTTCTTTAATAAAAACTTTGTTTCATGACTTGGTTTGGCTACATGATGAGTGAAAACTAAAATTGTCAATAACCCAAAAAGTATGCGTCGGAGCAAAAAAGTTCAAGACATCTTTTT